>JAGFMF010012165.1:100128-118301 GCA_019455555.1 Galemys pyrenaicus | reverse complement strand
CCCCCCCTGGCCGGCAGCAGGGATCGAACTCGTGCTGCAGTGGCTGCGGTTTGCTTCGTAGTGCGTTGCTTAACCCACTGCACCACCAGGGGAGGCCCAGAAATTAGATTATTTTCAAAGGGAAAATGTGGAGAAACCAAATAACTGACTTTAATATTTATGAAAATGTTAATTTGTTAAATACCATAATCTAAGTGAATTTGTGGCAGAACACTTATCCCGAGTCAGAGTCAGCTAGAAGACCAGCACTGAAAAACTCTAACTTTTTAAAAGATTACTAAAACAATTTCTCCCAACAATAAAATTGGCACGGATTGCAATGATCTTTAAGTTCATATCAAGGTCGCAGGAAAACAAGTTCCTTTACAAAACCTCTTAGGCCAAACGCGGTTCAGACACGTCACTGCTCCGGGTGCTCGGATCCCTCCGGTCTAGGCGAGACAGTGGAGTAGAGAGAACTGGGAGGTGGATTTAACCATAGAATAAATCCGGGGTGTGGAGCGCTCAGGCTTAGCGTGGAGTCCCTAGCCCTGGTGCCGAGGCCCTACGAGAAGGCGATGGTCCCTGCATACCCAAAGTGTAAAAATACCCAAAGGGCAGACCTGGTGCGGGGACACTGGATGGAGCCGGGAGGTGACTGCGTCCGGTAGTCGTCCACCCTGCAGGTGACTGGCACCTACCTGCGGCGGAAAGGAAAGGGCTGCAGGAAAGGAGAAGCGCAGGAACCTCCAACTTGCAAATTCGGCTTCCAGAGTTGCTGGCGGCTGGGCTGCAGAGGCCCACCTGTCCTGGTCTTCGTCCTGCGCACTTCGGAGCGCCGTGCCGATGCCCTCTGAAAGGCTTGAACAGCGCCCCTATTGGGACTCCCTGGAAAACTGCAGGAGGACCAGTCTCTGCTAAGGTCAGCTTGAACTTGGATCCTGCAGCTGGGCCGCCCCCATAACCTAGAGATCCAGCTCGCTCTGGACTTGGGGCTGCGCGCCTCTGTGAACTTGGGCCAGGATTTCAAACTGGCTCTGCGGACGCCGGGGCAGGAGCCGCGCGCTTCCTCCCCGACAGCCGCCGAGAGAGCCAAATAAGTTATCTGGGCTTCGAGATTCCTCGTGTCCTCTGCTCCCACGCGGCGCTGGCCTATGGTTGCGGGACCTGAGGGATGAGGAGCGCCCCGAGACCCTGGCACCTTCCTCGCGCCCGCATCCCAACCGTTACCCGAACTCTGGCACTTCGACTCGGGCTGAGTCAGCAGAAGGAAGCCTTGGGTGGCCCAGTCCTCCTCGAAACCAAGTCACCCACGCGGCCTCATCGCTCTTCATGGGCAGTTACCTGGGCAAGTCAGGACCCCAGCCGTCGTCCCCAGCCCAGGTGCGCACAGACTCGCACGAGAGGCCAGTGAACCGTCGGCCGGCTCAGCCCCTTCACCAAGTCCACCGGGTTCAGCACGTCCATCGAGCCCATCCTGCCCCGAGGCACAGACCCGCGAGGAGGCCGCCAAACTGGGACCCTAATAATCCCACCGCATGGGGAGTCAATGAGGCTTGGAGGCGCTTTCCCATGAGGAGACCCCCAAATTCCATCATGGGGCCTCTTCCCTCCGACTGGTGGGAAAGTTACCTCAAGCGGTGTATTTGGTCTCTTCGGCACCCCAGGGCAACATGGAGCCCGGTGACCGTCAAAATCGCCCCTCCGGAGCAGAGAGCTCCCCTCTCCACTTCCCCAGCGGAGGTCATAAATTCTGCTGAGTCATCACTCGCCAAGAAGGCCGAAGACCCGTGTGCCAAGGAGACAGTTCTGCGGGCCATCAGACAGAGCACGAAAGGGAGAGCCAGGCTGCAAGAACTGCTCTTCCCCGGGAGTCTGGAAAGTAAGAGAAGGGGCTCAGAGAAGAGATCATCTGCATTTAAGCCCCTGTTGAAAAACGGAATCCACACTTCTTTTGTGCCCAGAACTGGGCCTCTGAAGAGAAGCCTCTACTCCTGGAACTCAGATCACAGCTTGACTAAGAGGCCCAGTTGCTCCTCTATGAGCTCCTTGGCCAGCACACACACAGGGAACTCTCTCAGCTCCAAAAGAAATGTGATTACAAGCTCTTACAGTTCTTCTAGAAATCTCTCCCAGCCTTGGAAGAGAAGTGTTCCCAGTGCATGCCTCCAGACACCAGAGTGGCCGGTGAAAAAGAAAGAAAAAGGTCATCAGACTCACTCCCCAAACGCTGTGGCATCAGAGTCTGGCAGAGCTGGGCAGCAAGATCAGAAGATTCTACTGCTTCCACCTAGCCCCCAGAACCTGATGGCCCCTGCCCCACTCCCCCAGCTTGGTTATGTGTTCCCTGAAGAGGATCAGGCCAGAGGGAAGAAGGGTAGATTAACATGCAACAACAAATGCAGAGAGGGTATGATGGAGCCCGCCACAGCCTCTGTCCCTGAGATTCAGCCTGCTATTCAGTCTTCCCTGTCTCTCATCCCATCTGCTGCAGGGACAGCTCCAGCACAGGACTCATGTCCTCAGTCGGAAAGCTTAAAGAAAACGCAGGAGTCCCCAGACCCCATGGCCTACCCACAATCTACTAGAGAAGCAATTAGTGTGGTTGATTCACCTCTAAACACACCCAGTTTGCTGACCCCACCTGGGTGCTCACAATCAGAGTCCCCTCCAGGTACCTCTTCAGACTCCAAAGCTACTTTCATCCTCCTGACCCCTGTTTCTCCCATATCACCAGTCACTGACACCACCTGGACACCTTCCACCCCTCAAGCTGACATGTCTTCCCTCCTCCAGCACCCACCTGTCACTACCCCCGTGAAGCCCACCATGCAAAGTAATTTGTTCGGAGTGATGAGCAGCCCAGCCCTCTATCTTCCTGCATCTGTACCTCCTATTGCAACTTCTGCTGACCACATATCAAAACACACTTTGGAGCTGACATCCGATAGTGAGATTACAGGCTGCTTCTATTCCAAAATTTCAGTCACAACAGCAGCATCTTCAACATCAGGTACCTCAACTCCCACTTTCAAGCCTATCTTTGGCAGCATAGGGCCACTTAAAACTAAGCCCATGATACCTCCTTTCTCTTTCAAGCAGACCTCCCCTTCAACTACTCTGCCATCTACCCATCTCTTCCATGGCCTGGTCAAGGCCACCTCAGTTGTCATGTCTACCACTCAAGCCAACACACATAAAGACACTGTTTCCAAGCTACCTTTGGATTTTGCTGTGGTAAACGCCCCCCAGACCTTGAGTGACACTTCCCCCATGCCTTCTACTTGCCACACATTCCTTCTCGGGGCTGCCCGGGCCTTCAGGGCCAGCTTCTCACCAGCCTCAGGTTTCATGTTCCCACCACACACCTGTCCTACCATTCCTACTGTACACACAGTCACCATCTTTAGACAGGTTCTTCCCAGTGCTGGCCAGATGTCCCATAGCAGCAGCCCAGTCAATTTTAGGACTATGAACAGCCCGCTGCCAATCTCAGCCCTGGTCACTCCCAGCCAGCCTGCACTGTCCCCCAGCATCTCTAAATCAACCTCAGCATTCACAGTTCCCTGGGGATCAGGCTCAACACCAACTTTCCAGCTATCCCCAGCAGCCACTCCCCAGCCTGCCTTTGGGGGAGCAGATAGGCAGAACCAAGAGCTCCCTCAGCCAGCCCTGGGCCTGAGCTTCAATAGCTCTCTGATTTTTGGAAACTCAGCAATAACATCTTCAACTCCCACTCCAACTCCGGCGCAGCCAGCCTTCAGCAGCCCCACACAGTCAGCTCCTGCAGATCTGACACCCTCAGCCTCTACCTTCCACACCCCTGCCAGGGCAAGGCAGGATGTGGGCAGCAGCCCAGCAGACTTCCCCTTTGGTCAAGCTAGTGCCACTGGTTTTGGAGCTACCACCCAGACGCGCCTGAGTGGGGCCTGCAGCTCAGTGTTTGGTAGCATGGCCCCACGACCCTTTGCTTTTGGGGGATTAGTGACCCCTATGGACTGCGGGGATTCTGGAGTCAGCCTGGCTGCCCCAGGTATGAGATCCACCTCTGGTGCATTCAGTGTCGCAACAGCGTCTCGAGGGACCTCTAGCAAAGCCTCGTCCTTTGGAAAAACCTGGAGTCAGAACGCTGGGGGCCAGACCAGCCAGAGCACACCTTTTGCCATGGGGAGAGCCAGCATTTCTGCAAGAAAGAATATGTTTGGGGGACCCAGCAGGGCCCCCTTTGCTCAGAGCACCCCTGTCCATGGACCAGTGAAGACAGGCAGGAGCCACAACTTTGGGATGCCCTCTCCATCTGCCCAGGGCCTTTTTGGGAGAGCACCTTTCAGATCGTCAGCCCCTTCATTTTCCATTGGTGCAAAATCAAAAACCCCAAAGAATCGGGAACAAGGGCATTCCCGAAGGCACCATGCCCACAAGAAATAGCTTGTGTTCCCTATCACCCACTTTCTGATATGGACCTCAGTGTTGCTGTGAAGAACCTCAGTTCAAATCTTCCATTCTTTAAAGCAAACACCCCAGATCTATGGCTAGGGCTTTCCTGCTTCAGCCTGTGGATCCTAATCTACATTCTAGGCAGACTAGCAAGATATCTAGTGGGGGCAGCAGAATAAAAAGTAGGTAGAACCAAGCCTTTGGGATTGAACAAAACCTTGCCTCCCGCTTCCAGCCTGCTCCTCTCTGGGTCAGCACACACCCTGCCTTCAGCAATTTCCCTGGGAACAGAGATGCTGGGGCAGCATTTATAGTCCATGTTCTCTTGCATATTTGGGAAGAGAAATGGAATCTCTCTAAATCTTAGCTGCTTTATGTGGAATTAAGAAGTGGTTCCCTTTCTCCGGCCCCCTAGGGATGCCTACTGCTTGCAGCTTTGTTGCCTAGTGGATTCTTTAGGGCCTTTTGATGTCTTTTGCCCTTGAATGCAACTTTCCCTTGAGACTCAAAGCTCAATCCTGGAGGGCACCCCTTGTGCACTGCTCTTGCAGGACCACTTCCTCCCACCAAGTTTGAATCTCTTCCTATAAAAGGTGGTATTCCAACCCCATCTTTCTATAAATTTAGCCCTAAAAGATTGCTTAGTTAACAAACAGGCCCCTGGAGGTCAGACCCTAGAGGTCCCTCCTCATTCCAAAAAAAAAAAAATCAACAACAAACTCTTGGCCAGTTTTCTTGTGGCCTAGAGCTAACTGGTCCACCTTTCCCACTTGCCACATCTCCATTTGCCACTCTCCAGCACACGGAGACCTGTTCCCTCCCCTTTGTCTGCTGATGTATTTTGTGCTTGGCAGTTGAGTTTGGAGGAGGAATGACTTGTGCGAACAGTTGTTGACTCAGATTTAACAATAAAGGTTCTGGGACTCAGCTAATCGGATGAAGAAAGCAGCACTGCTTAGTGGCAAGGGCTGATTCTGGAATTCACAACCTGCTTTGACTTTATAATAAAGATGCATGCTCCAGAGGCAGGAGAGCCCTGAGGGGAGGGAGAAACAAGGTGAGCAGCGCAGCTGCTTCTCTGTATACTGTGGGCCACCAGGCCTCCAGTGCCAGTCAGGAAAGCTCCTTTAGGGACCCAAAACCTACACTCCATTTTTTCTTCCTCTTAATCTGTAGCTCATAAAATCGCCCCTCCATAGTCACTTGCTGCCAGATAGCTTCAGGGTAGGTGAAGCAGGAGACTTCTTGGGCATGGTAACAAAGGAGGAGAGGGCAACACCAGCTGACACCTAAGTTGATCTCTGCACTGTATAACCATAGTTCTTTGCACTTATCCTGATTTTTAAAAAAGGCAAGAATGAACCCCTTCATACATCTGTCTTCTGTTTTGTGGATCTTTGGAAGAGGCCTATTGGGGTAATCTAAAATTGGTGAATAAAAATAAATGACTAAAATAAGTTTATGATACAGGAATTACTGTTAAACTCTTTACAACCCAAAGGCAGAAAGATGTTCATGAACTTGCCAAGGGCGACCCAGTTAGTAAAGGCTAGGATGGAGATTGAACTTGTAATTGTTCCAAAGTCTGTATTGACCTCTTCCTCACCATATCATCAGGTAGGTCTGTAAACACCCATGCTATTTCAAGTTAAGGCATTCCACAACCCAAGACTGCCATTTTACGGGGTAGGGGCTGGAAAGGTGAGGATGTTAACAAGAGGGAAAGTATTAGATATTGCCTACTGTCCTTAGCATAATTAACATTTGCTAGTGATGACTTTGTGTCTTGCATTATGCATTGCAGCAGACATTCAGAAGTGAAAGACAACTCCTGTTTTGGAGATTACAATTCACTGGAGAAGTTGCTAAACAAGCCAGTAATGCCAATACAAATGACAAATGCCAGCAGACTGGAAGCAGGACAGCAGGCCATCTTATCTAAGACTTGAAACTTGAATTCTTAAGTGTGTGTTCTGGGCATCAGGTGGAGAAGCATTGCTCCAAGCCAGGCAGGGAAGAGTGAGCAGATCTACCAGATAACTTCCCAGGAGTGAGGCCTGGCTGGGAGGTATGGGGCAGAGCAAGACCATGTACATTAGCCATGTGATACAATGTAGACAGTGTGCTAAACACCATGGAGAATCATGGAAAGATTTTAAACATAAAGGAGACAAGCTTGGGTTTGGATTGTTCTGGCTGTCAGGGGAGAGACTGGTGGTTTGGTGATATGTGGGAGGCTATAGAGTCACCAGCAAACATTAAAGATGCAAGCTCAAAGTAGCTAGTTAGCAGTGATAGTTAACCAGGCAGTTAACAGTAGGCAAGAAGAGGCCTTCCTGAGAAAAGGGATTGAGGAGCAGGGCTTGGGGACAGATTGTGGGTAGAGGAGACAGAATGAGGGAAAAGAGATGTACTCTTAGCCATCTAGCCTGGATATCATAATTTGGGCAGAATACATGGAATTTTGTATAGATTAGATGTGAAATGACCATAGGATAGGAAGGAAGTATTCAATAGGCTATTCAGCCATTCACTCAAAATGCTTGGACATCTGATGTTGGTTATTAGACACTCTTCTAATATTTAGGATGTCTCAGTGACAAAATTCCTCCTCTCGGGTTTATATGTTAGTGATTATTATTGACCAAAACCACAAGATTCCATGAAGGAAGTATTCTTGTCTGATGATACCGCTGGGGCAGAGTTAACACTTAAGAACCATCCCCTTAGATCAAACTTCTTTGGTAAGCACCTTTCTGAAAGGACCAGGGACTCTAGTCTACCCTAGAACTAAGCTACAGTGAGAAGATGATTTTTAAAAAGCAATAAGCATAACAGGAAATAAATCTATACATAAACGAGATTGTGTTATTGCAAAGAGATAAGAGCAGGATAAATGGATGATGATCAGATGACAATCTCATCTGAGGTCTTAGGTGATGTTGACATCTGAGCAAAGACTTGAAATCAAAGACAGATTTAGTCCTGCAATGTACAAGGGTAGAGGATTCCAGGCAGAGAACAGTGGTTCCATTGTTACAGGGTAATTTTAATATAAAATGGGTTTGTCTGACTGGGTTTTTATTTGTGTGTTTGAATGGTACTTATAATGTTTTAATTGCAGGTATATATAATAAAGGTTAATAAAGGGTTTTATTTATAAGGGAAGGGAAAATAGCGTAGTGAATAATATAAGGGGAAGAGAGGGCTACAGATTTGTAAATATTTTATTAGATTTTTGGAGTTGGAACCCAATGGTGCACTGAGAGTTGGCTTTTTAGGAAAAAGCGACCCCCTAAAGGTTTATGTGTTCGCTTTTATATTTAGCTTGGCTGCTTAACTTTACTTTTAGGTTTTAGTGATCCGCTCTCTGATAATGATTTTATGGGATTTGTAGTTTTTGGATTTTGTAGGTTTGGAATGGGGGTTGAAGTTTATAACTTATTTGTGTAATTTATTTAGGAGGGTTTTCTCCCCCTAACACCATCAACCGATTTAAACAATTAGCAATGTTTGTCAATGTTTCTTCTTAACCCCTCAATTAATCACCAGCATTTGAAGCAAATCCAAGACAGGAGGTTCCAAAGCACTTTATTGTGACAATAAACCAAGAAGAATTAGGAATTTCTCTGACCTGAGAAATGAAGAAGGTGATATATAAACTTCTGTCAACTGTCCAGAGAAGAGGGTAGGCAGGATGTGACCTAAGCTTTGGCTACTTTGGCTTTGCAATTTGAGCCATACCATGATGGAGATGAGGGATTGAGCAAGAAGAACACCTTGGCCAGGAATTGCCCAGGTTGATGTTACAGTACTCACGTGCTCAGAAGAGCTGACAATGACACAGGAATTAGCAGTAAAAAGAGCAGATATCCTGAGTGGCAAGAGGGTATGTAACTACCAGATCTAAGGGAAAGAGAGATGAAATAAAGTGAAGCAAGAAATTTGTAACAGCAATTTTTCTCTGGGCAACTCAAAGATTGAGGAGCAGAAAAGCAAAGCCTATTAATCTAAAGACAAGGGAGGCAAGTTCGACGAGGGTGGGATTCGAACCCACACGTGCAGAGCACAATGGATTAGCAGTCCATCGCCTTAACCACTCGGCCACCTCGTCCTGTGTACTGGGACTTTAGGACATCCCTTTAAAACTTCTGAGAAAACTTTGCACCTTGATGCTGGTGATGGATCTTTAAAGTTGTTCTTCAAATTGCAGTCACTTTAGAAAATATTTACATAACCGGTTCTTCCAGGAAGCCACCTTTCACACTTAGAAAATCTTACCTTAATTCGCCTACAAATCCACCCTGAACTGTCATCCTCACTCATTTTTGCCTTCCAAGCAGAGCCAAATACTTGACATTTGTGCCAAGCTCCATATTCTCATTTTCTACCCACAATAAGGTTTAGTGCCTGTCAATCATTTGCCTTTGTTCATCCCTCAGATTTCGATTTAAACCCTACAGCCCTTCTTACTGAGGCTTTATAATGGAAAATTTTAGGAGAATCAACTGTCTCAAATCAGTTGCAAAATTTTCACCTATTAATAGTTTTATGCTCAAAGACCTTATCACACCACTCACACTGAATTACATCACATTATCATGTAACAGAAAATACTTACATAAATTGAAATCTAATTTTTAGTAACTTTCAGTAACCATAAATCTGTGTAAGCATTGTTCTTCTGATTAGTATACAATAAAAGATAAAAATAGATAACTTTGGGAAGTGACATCATTTATGAAAATACTTTGGAATTATGTCTTTTAATGAAGGATTTGGGAATATTTTCACATCAATTCATGTGCTCAGGATGAAAACTTCTTACGGCTTGAACAAAGAAATTTCAGAGGAAATTAACAACAAGCATAAAGTCCACTGGCTTCTGTTTTTGAATAAGCGTTGGAATGACAAGAGGCATTTTTATGATTATTTAAGACACATTATTTAAAGTAGAATTTTCAATATATTTCCATTAAGTTTGTCTAAATTTAAGGAATAAGCTGTAGCAATAAATAAAAGTAATAGCGAGTAGTAATAATTTTACAAAATATGGGTATGGTTTTTTTGACAAAAATCAGTGAGAATCATTTCCTTAGGCGTCTGAATAGTTATCAAATAATCGAAGCACTGATTTTCCATAATCTATGCTTGTTCCCTTTCGTTAAGATTGTAATGTTTGCTGAAGATTAAGGAGGAACTTGTCATCTCATCATGAAATAGTGTAAAGTTAGGAAATGAAAAGCTGTCTTTTCCAATTGCTCTTTCTTGTCAACAGTTAGAGTAGATGTACAAAAAGTAATAGAACAGCTTGCATGGCTCGCAAGGGAAAGTGAAAGCAGAAGCCGCTCGCCTCCGTAAGGAATGACACATTTTAGGAAGTTTTGCTGTGGCCCAACCCTGCCCGTGGTCGCCAGTTCTGTGCACCTCGCTCTCGCCTGTCGGATCTTCCTCACCACTAGCACATTTCCTTTCTTCTCGCCTCGCCGGCTGCTTCCTCCATCCAGGCTTCTCTCCAAAGCCAAATGGCCCCAGCAATTCCCGGGGCCACTTCATTTTCCGGATCTGTAGAAGCGGGTCCCCGCTCTGGGCTGCGACAAGGGTACACCGAGGGAGCAGCCCGGGGCGCAGCAAAGTCCTCGGGGATCCCTTACTAGAAGTCAGAGCGCCTTGGAGTAAACTCAGTCTGTCCCCGCCACCCCCCACCCCCGGGAAGTCTGTGAATCAGCTCATGTCCCTGCTTTCCTGCGCAAGTGAAGCTGTTCGTGCGAACTCGGAGTAGCAAGTCTACCGACTCTAAACTACCGCGAGTTGCATGTTTCCGGTATCCAGATTTCTGGGTTTGGGTTTAGAGCTCTTTGTGGTCTTGTCTGCAGACGACGTTCTTTCAGTCTCGACGACAGTCGCCTCTCTCACAGCCATTGTCCATGGGTAAATAAATCCTTTCCCAAATTGCCATCCTGACTTCTCTCAGTCCAGAATCATCACCAGATTTCCTCTCGCTCTTCTCACAGGACAGATTCTCTCCAGGCTCCTCAGTTTATTGACTGTTCCTAGAGATTTCCAGTTCCAACACAGCTTGGGCGGCTTCCCTCGTCCCTTTTCTTTTGAGAAGGTACCTTAACCCCCTCAAAAACAGCTGTGCACAGCAAATAGCCTTTTGGTGACTGCAGACATAGCATTTAGCCAATGTTCAGCAAATGTAGGAATATCAGGAATGAAACTGGGCAAGAGAAAGGAGGTGCGCTAGGACAAAACTACAACCAAGGCCCCACCGAGACTTGAACTCGGATCGCTGGATTCAGAGTCCAGAGTGCTGACCATTACACCATAGGGCCCACGGGGGGAACACTGCTCCCTAAATATTTCGATGACCTAGTTGTCCATCTTTCACATTTTGTTTTTTCCTTCTCTAGGATTAAATCGTGGATGATTTCCTGTCACCTGTCTGCACCCAACGCTTTTGACGCTAGAATCTTGGTCAAAAACACTGTTCTGTATTTCAGAAATCCTACCCCACCCCCACCGTGAAAATCACACTGATCTGTATCTGTGATGAGTAGACTGCGAGTCTCAGCACCTTTGTAAACGCCTCTTGCTGGCCTTTGAACTGGCTCTGAGGGCCAAGTTTGCTAAGGTGTTTTGAGACCTCTCCTCCAAGAAGCTCGCCTGGGCTGGATTCTCGCTCCTTGAGAGTGATTTTCCGCTTTGGATACCAGGCTCAGACAAGATTTGATGGCCGCGCGCCCCCTCCTGGTCACGCATGGTAAAGCACAAACAGCCAGGTATCGTGAGAACAGCTTTATGCATATTCTCAAGTAGTCATACAAATCCCTTTCTGGACCAGAACATAATCACCACCACCATAGCACCGCCAGCACCATCAGCACCACCAGCACCTCATATACATTTTATAGATGAAGAAACATTAACATTGCGTCAAGTTAGGAAAATGAGAGGTGGGGCTCCAGGGGGTAGTCTGGCTCCAGAGTGACCCAGGAACCCTGAGAGCTATCACTGTGTGAAGTGGTCACCCTCATTCTTCTCTAATAAGTATTGTTGGAAGTAAGTACTTCTGTGACTAGGCTCGGATAATTACTTATGGCTTAATTCCTGTTAGAATCGGCATCATTTTATTTCCCCCTGGGTCCATCCCACCCCTTCCTTGAGATTTCCCCCTTGAGAGAGAAGTTCTAGCTCTTAGTGTTCTGCCTTCTGGTCTGCGCCATGGAGTTCTCCCCTTCAGTGTTCGTCAGCCTCCACCTATCAGGAGAGTGGCTTGGAAGCTACTCCCATTACCAGCCTCTCCAAACACCTGGCCCTGCCTTGTCCGAGGCCTAGTTCTAATACAGTTCAGGAACAGGATCCCACTTCTGTTCAAGGCTGAAAGTGTCAGGGCAGGTGGAGACTGGTCCACTCTATTTTGGACCCTCAGATAGGTTGTGCCAATTGCAACCTGAAGATTCAGTCCAATATCTGTGCAAACTGCTGGCCACGAGCACCCCAAGACCCCCAAATACCCAGAAAGTTCTCCAGAAAACAGGCAGTTACACTTACCAACCGGCCCTTCTTTGTTCCTGGAAAGTCTGAATCTGAGGCGCAAACAGGAGGCCTCAGCTTCCTCCTTTTTGGGATCTTGTGGGGTGGGGGAGAGCGGGGACAGACAGGACACCCGAAAAGTCCTTTGCCTTCCAGGATTTTCTCAAAGGGCAATAATCAGTTAAATCTTAGAGAGTCTTCAGAGACACTGAAGGAACAACTCTTTAGGAACGCTCTACCTTGTACCTTTAGATGATTTAGGAAAGGAGGATGGTTATGAAGCTAATTTGGAAAGAATTTAAAATTAGATAATTTTTTTAAAAATTACTAATAATCTTTTCCTCTTATTCTTTCTGCAGTAAGCAGACCTCCCAGGCAGACATGGGCCTTTAAGCCCATCCAACTCTCTTCAGTCTTTCTACAAGAGAAACAACATTCACTGCTCGAAGAAATGCCAAAGTTATGGTAACCGGGGATTCACTTGGTTTATGAGTGACATAAAAAAAATGGAGGGCGGTAGGGGTCAGAACAACTTGGAGGTTTTTACATTATTATATTTTACACGGTCGCTATTATCTTCTAAAGTACTTTTCGGATGGAAAATAAACAACAGCTGGCCCGTACGGGGATCGAACCCGCGACCTTGGCGTTATTAGCACCACGCTCTAACCAACTGAGCTAACCGGCCTCACTGCTGAGGGGTGGGCGGGGGAGAGGAGGAAGTCTGTTTTCTTTTTTTTTTTAATTTTAGGTTCAAATTACTGTGATTGTTACTATTATTTATATTACAATCCTTTTTTTCTTATTTTACTGCTTTTCACCCATCATAAAGAGGAGACACTTTCTTAAGACAAAACAAAAGGAAAATAAAGAACGTTGTTTTTTTTTCCGTGTTCGTGGACTTGAAAGCTAAAACTTTTCAAACTGTGGCTATTGTTGGAGAAGCTTTGCAAGTATTAGCTGCTAAGTGGCAGGTAATCAGTCCTTGCAGACAACGAATGTGACCCTCTACATTACGGTAAACAAGTTCACACTAGGGAACAGCCTCACGTTTCAAATAGAAGATAAGATCTCTGACCTGAAGGATATTCCTACCCTGCCTGATTCTGGATTGTCCAAGGTCTCCGAGGTCACCCTTCCTTGCCCGACGCCTCCAGGCAAGTCATTCAGGAGTCTGCCCATTTTTCTGCTGCTTCAGATTTTCCGAGTGACCTGAAATTGGAGGTCACTTCGCAGATCTGGGTACTACTGAACTCCAAAGACGTGGCTCTTTTCACCATTCCAGAGACCATCACGTCGTATCTTTCCACCCACTCTTTGTACCCCAAAATGTTATCAACGCTTCCACTGGTTTATACTTACTTCCACAGATTTTTAAAAATGCATTGTTATACAAATATATTTTTTTCCTCTATAGATAGCAGTATTTTATCTAGATTTGTTCTGTATCTTGCTTTTTAAAATTGTTATTTAATATGTACTTTTGTGATCTTTCTGCATCGGAACAAAAGTGTTTTCATCCTATTTTCAGTATGCATAGTGTTCTTTTTTATGGAATATACCATGGCTGTTTAATATCCCATCCTGCTGTTGCAAGCACTATGTATGAACATACACACCATATTTTATGTATTCATGAAAACTGCACAATTATGGGAAAGTCAAATCAAAGAATATGTGCATTGACAGTTTTATTTTATTTTTTTAAAAGATTTATTTATTCATACAAGAACTGAGGTACAAGCCAGAAGTGCAGGGGGTGATAGGGTCCACCAGAGAGAGTGGGGAGCAGAACTGGAAGATGGACTGAAATACACTGCTGAGGGGAGCAGCGGGTGAGGCAGGAGAGGTCTGCTGCACCATGTGGGTCCCCTCCCTGGCCTGTGGCAGGGATGGAACTGGTGCTGCAGTGGCTGCGTTTTGCTTCATAGTGCGTTTCTTAACCCGCTGCGCCACCAGAGGAGGGCCCTGCACTGACAGTTTTATAGGTTAGGCAGAAACCTGCTTTTTTCCCCCTACTTCTTAAATTCTCTGAATTTGGCAACAAATATCTTATCTAAAAGAGAAATGCATTTGCAATGAATTAAGAGGCACAGTGTTTTATAATTAGGTCCTATTTATTTGGACTACTATCTAAAAATGGTGTTTTTGAATTACTATATTGAAAAATTACTAAAAGCATTTCATCCCATTGGCTATATAATCAGTGAAAACATAATAGAGAAGAGAATAGGAAAAAACATAATTGCATATACTATGCTAAAACCAGAATGTATGAGAAAGATTGATTTCATAACTTGACATTAAATGTTACATAAAGAACTTCTCACAACAGCAAATGTTACCAACATGATAATATATTTCAATATCTACCCCGTCAGATAGGCTTTTTCCAAGATGTCCAGAGTAGGCCTTTTTGAATGTGTCAGTTTGGTATGTAGAACTGTTAACTGAGGCATCCTGGCCATTGGGAGAAAACATGTGCCTGGCAATAAACAAACTGTTGGAGATGGTCAAGTTTACCAGAGTGCCCTGAATGCTCAGTGTTGAGGCAGAGATCCTTTTAGGAATTCCTCAAGAGGGAACATCTGATTCCAAAGAAACCTGAGACAACTTTACACTTCCCGATGAAGGATGCCTCCTTCCAAGAACACCCCAAAGGGATAGAATTTCTTTTTCCTGAGGGCAAAAAATACTAAGGACAGAGACTTAGCACCAATCTAAATACTTTATTCAAAGGAATCATCAAAGGCCCAGCTTCTGAGGAGGTATCTGTTCCTTCACTAGGTTTCAAACCTGGGACCTCCATATGCTAGGTCAACGTGTGGATGGAAACTTTATGTAACAGGGGAAGGGGAGGTTCCAGATTCCCTGTCCCACCCTAAGAAGGCTGGAGCTGAGCAGGTAGGAGGAGAAGCTAGAGAGGAGACTAGAAAGAGAGGAGGATGGAGAGCCAGGAGACATGAACAGAGAGACATATGAAGAAGCTGTGCTTGCTTCTCGGCTTGTAACAGAGTAATGTGCTGGGACCATGCTACTCATGCTGAGTGACAAAAGTCCGGCATGAGGGACAACCCTGAAAAATCAGGAGCTCCAAAGCTGGCCCCTGCCTGATCTCCCCTGTTTTGGCTGATACTACTGTCACCATCTTGTAAAGGCATATTGGAAATTTCCCACGGTGGGGGGGAGGCTGTTTTACTAAACAAAATAACTGGTTGCTGAGCAATTTTGATGATGAACTATTGGGTTCAGGATAGGTTGGGGTTAGTGGCTCCTTTTGGGGATTGAATGGTAAGAAATAGGTATAGTTTGCGGTTTAATTTTAATATTTCCTTTTTGCTTGGGGCCTGTGGTGGAAAGGGCTAGTTGATTGTGATGGAGCTGGGTTTTATTACATCTGCCTCAATGTTTGGTATATGGATGGATACATGCTGTTTTGCACCAGTCCTAAGAAAATGTAACGAATGTTGTTCTGCTGTTCTCAAAAACATGTTTTTGCACAGGGCTGGGGCCTGAAGGTCCCCTGTTTTTCCTAAAAAATGTTACAAATGATGTTTCCCTGCTTTCCTGCTTTTTGTGTGTAGAGTATAAATAAAGAACTGCTGAGCCTCTCAGAGGAAGATGTAAGATGTTGGCACCCTAGAAAGTGTCTGTGTTTTCTTGTCCCCTCTCCCCTTTCCCTATCCATTCATTCCCCAGAAGCTATCTCATCCTGTGGGGACCCTGGTTTGTTGCCGCAGCTTGCCTGCGGTACCCACTAACAGTAGTGATGGAGGGCAAGAATATAAAAATTGGAAAAGAGGCACCACAAGAACAGAATCCTGGCTCACACAATGCCTGGAACTGGAGGTTCCAGGGAACCTCCAACTGGGGGTTGAAGGGATTAACATAGTCATTAACCCAGCTATAGGAATTAAAAACCATTAAGTGCCAAGGCACAGACCCAAGTGTGAGGCTGCAGTTGAGTGTCATGGGGCACAGACGAAGTGAGAATATGGAGATCGTGGGCCACCATAGATTTTCTGGCCCTTTTCAAATTCTACAGTTACTTAAAATCAACAAAGACAAGCCACTCTATAAAGGTATGCGCCCTTTCCAAAGAGAAGAAGACTGTGTCAGTGCAATCTCTACACTGGCACTACCCATCTGTGCCATGCAGGTATGTCTTTTAACCAAACTTTTCTTTTTGTAGAGCTGCCAACTCTCCCTGCCAGCCCTCCTGCCCACCTGTGACTTTGCTGAGGCTTCATTTCACTGAACTCCCTCAGCACAGGCAGCTAGCTGCCTCCCCACCAAGGCTGCCTGCCTGTGACCATTGCAGTCCTCTCTTTTAGCAAACCTGTCCCTTTTAGGGGCAGCCCCTTCTGCCCGCTTGTGTCTGTGCAAGTGTCCTTTATTCTTCTCTCTTTCATAATGAACCTGTTCTTTTGGATACAACTAACGTCTGTACTGTGAAAAAACTCTCCTGGAAACTTGCCAGTGCTCTGAAAGGGGAGCTCTGGCGAAACTTCTCCCAGAGTTAACCCAAGGACCCCACTCTCCAAATTCAACATCTCTAAGACGACTTCATTAACACTGTTAAATGTAAGTGTATCTCCTCAGAGTCCTTGGGTCAGAGAGCCTCCTAGCTCTCCCTGCACTGGCAGGTTGACTGTTACAAGTTTAAAAGGAGTATGAATTCCAAGAGAGTCAGGTTTGTTTCTGCAATGCAAATTTACTTCCCAGAGTGGTTCTCATAATGTAGAAATCAGTGGTCTCTGGGAACAAGCATTTTTACTCAGAGCACCCTGTTTTTTATCCTGCTGTCCAGTGTTTCGGAGCAGAGGTGGTGGAAGAGACAGCAGGGCTTACACTTGCAGTCAGAGATAGTTCTTGATACCCTGTCCAAATCTGGGCAAGGGAGGGTGGAGCTGAGCAGGGAGGAGGAGAGGCTGAAGAGGAGGCTAGAGAAGGAAGGAAAAAAAAAAGGATAGAGAGCTAGGAGACCTAAAGGAGGCACATGGAGCAGACATATGAAGAAGCTGCATTTGCTTCAAAGGTCTTAGACTGGTTGAAACAGACGTGGGTGAGACACTCTTGGGGAGGTTAACAGCTTTTATCTTGATTTTGATGTTGTTCTTTTCCTTCCAGCCTTGTCGGACTGTTTCTAACCCTTTTCTGTGGGTACCACCAGAAGGTACTTCAGACTTTTTGCAGGTTTTCAGGCCTCAGTGGCCCTGCTTTGGGCCAACCCTGTTTGACTGGGCATTTACCCATGAAGAAATGGGTTACTTTGGGTGCTTGATTTAGAAACTTTATTCTCCCCCTTTTCTTTGTTGTACACTGATTGTATTAAAGTTCCTTTCCATTAAAGGTCTTGCACATCAGAGTATGCTTTATCTTAATGTGGCAGGTGGCAGAACCTATTCAGAGAGGGCAAGGATTATGGGGTACCTCTCCTTGCCTTATAACATAAGCAGCCCAGGAACGGTAGCTGAGTCAGGACACATTCTGTGTCAAACATCAATGTCCAAGACCAGAAATCCAGGCAGATAAATAGTATAAACTGGCACTGAAACAGGGGGCACAGGGGAGGAGGAGGAGGGCGCTCTGACTGAGACAGGGGTCAGAGGCCCCAAAAAGCCCCTAAAGGCCAAAAGGCCACAAACCAGAATCAAGGGCTATAGCAACAGGGGCTATAGCCTATCAGAGGACAGTGCCCGATACAGGTCACTGTCTGTGGGTTCTCACCCGCGCGCACAATTGCAAGGGACTTCAGGTCACTGTCTGTGGGTTCTCACCCGCGCGCACAATTGCAAGGGACTGCAGGCTACAGGAACAACAGTCATGGGGTTTATTTACAAACTGGGGGAAACGAGGGCRCTTAYGTATCCACAAGAGGCTGGCTGCTTCATCCAGACAGCATCAGCATTGGCAGTCACCGGTCACCAGTTCTAGGCAGCACTGTCCAGGAGCAATGACCACTACGGGCCTGCGGAGGCGGTGTCCCAGTGAACACCCAGTGTCACAGCTCTTGTGAGTTGTTGGTTTATGTCACCAACAGACAACTCTTTGAGACACCAGGCCCAGGGCCTTTGGTGCTCCTTCCAGTCAGTGTCACAGCCAGGACTGAGTCTCAGTCTCTCTCCTCGGAGGGCGGCAGCTGGAGGCTTCCCTCCTTCCTTCGAAGGCTGGAGCTGTCTTCTCCTCTTCCTCTGCTGGAGCTCTTCTTCCTCTGC
>JAGFMF010012165.1:42423-100078 GCA_019455555.1 Galemys pyrenaicus | reverse complement strand
CTATAGCAACAGGGGCTATAGCCTATCAGAGGACAGTGCCCGATACAGGTCACTGTCTGTGGGTTCTCACCCGCGCGCACAATTGCAAGGGACTTCAGGTCACTGTCTGTGGGTTCTCACCCGCGCGCACAATTGCAAGGGACTGCAGGCTACAGGAACAACAGTCATGGGGTTTATTTACAAACTGGGGGAAACGAGGGCRCTTAYGTATCCACAAGAGGCTGGCTGCTTCATCCAGACAGCATCAGCATTGGCAGTCACCGGTCACCAGTTCTAGGCAGCACTGTCCAGGAGCAATGACCACTACGGGCCTGCGGAGGCGGTGTCCCAGTGAACACCCAGTGTCACAGCTCTTGTGAGTTGTTGGTTTATGTCACCAACAGACAACTCTTTGAGACACCAGGCCCAGGGCCTTTGGTGCTCCTTCCAGTCAGTGTCACAGCCAGGACTGAGTCTCAGTCTCTCTCCTCGGAGGGCGGCAGCTGGAGGCTTCCCTCCTTCCTTCGAAGGCTGGAGCTGTCTTCTCCTCTTCCTCTGCTGGAGCTCTTCTTCCTCTGCTGCTGCTTCCAATGAACTGCTCTCCAAAGGAACTGCTGCTCCAAGGGAACTGCTGCTCCAAGGGAACTGCTGCTCTCCAAACAAACTGCCACCCTCAACTGGCTTCGACCAGGACTTATATTCACTTCTTCTTCAGGTGCCCCCCCCCCACAGTCTGATTGGTCCATTTTACTGCACCTGATTGGTCCATTTTGGCCTGGTCCAGAATTCAGGAAGTGTAACCGGCTCAGCTATCACTAACTTGTAATAGGCGGAGTCCTGGTGCCAATCAACCCAAAGCTCACACCCAATTGGTCTATTCCACGATCCAGGCAGCACACTGCTACAAAAAATGTCTTTGAGGAAGGACTGCCACACTAACTTGCAGGGGAGCCAGAGACCACTCCTCCTGCCGGCTGCAACCCGGTAACAGCACCACAATAAAATTGGTGAGCCAATTCTGACTGGAATCAAGATTTCTATAGTTTTAGTGATGTGGAAAAACTTATTCAATGTCAAACTTTACATTGTTGGGTCAGTCTTTTAATGTAATGAACATGGCATTGCTTTCCATGATAAGACTGCTTTCTTTAGATGTGAGATTATCCACACAAAGGGGAGCTCTTACTGTCAATTACCAGAGAATTGGGGGAAAAACTGTATGATAAATCAACCCTTCTCATCTCTCCAGGTATTCAACCACAGAAGAACCTCTCTGAATTTAAGGAAGATGAATATGAGAAAATTGAGGACAATGTCAGTAGGGTTGCTCTATTTCAGAGAGCTGACACAAGAGAAAACATTTAGTCAAAAAGCACATCTCAAATAATCTCACAGAACTCACATATGAATGAAAGCTCTTGAATATGGAAGAAAACTTAACCAAAGTTCAGCCATTACAGCACAACAGAGAACTCATACTTTGGAGACATCTTTTGAAAACAACATGTAGAGGAATTTTCTATTCTTAGTCAGCTTGCAATACACAGAGAAGTCATGAAAGGGAAAAGCACTACTCAGTTAATGAATGACAAAAATGCCCTAAGAAGTCATTCCTTGGGGCCTCCCTGGTGGCCCAGGGTTAAGTCTCAGCCCTGTCCCTGCCACAGCCTGAGTTTGATTGCTGGCAAGGGAGCTGACCCACAGATGGCACAGCAGACCTCTCCTGTTGCACCTGCTGCTCCCCTCAGCAGTGTATTTCAGTAAATCTGCCTGTTCTGCTTCCTACTCTGTCTCTGGTAAATCCTCCCACCCCATACCTCTAGCCTACACCCCAGTTCTTCTACAGATAAAATAAATCTTAAAAAAAAAAAAAGCTCATTCTTCATCTTTGTCAAAGAACTCACATTGGTCAAACCTATGATTGTAGGAAAGCCTTTTCTTCTAAAACATCCCTAGTAGTAAATCACAAGGAACTTACATAGAAAAACACTATGAATGTAGTGAATGTGATCAAACTTATGTCTTTATGTCAAGCCTTGAAATACATCACAGAAGTCACACGAGAGAAACCCTATCCATGTGATGAATGTGGAAGTTTTCATCTGCAAAATCTAGCTCAGAAAACATCAAAGAAATCACACAGGTGAGAAACCTTATGAATGTAACAAATGTGGTAAAACTTGGGCACAGAAGTCAAGCCTAGAGGACATGCGAGAATTCACCCAGGGGAGAAACCCTATGAATGTATTCAATGTGGGAATACTTTCCTTTGGAAATCAGCCTTTATAAAACATCAGTAAATATATATGGGGAGGAATAGTATGAATGTAATAAATAAGTTTCTATTTATATTTTACCCAAAAGTCAAGCATTTGAATACATCAGAAAAGTCACATGAGAGAAATCCTAAAAAATGTAATGCATGTAGGAATATTTTCCTCTGGAAATCAGACCTTATGGAGGATATCAGAGAAAACATGCAGACAAGTAATGCTATGACTGTCACTCATGTAGACAAAATTTCATTTGCAATTTAACTCTTAGAATGAAACAAGACAATTCACACAAAAGAGTATAATAAATCATACTTTCAGCAACTGGGCTCATCTATGAAAACATCAGAAAACTTACAAAACTGAGAAATTCTTCAAATGTGATAATATGGGAAAATTTTCAGAGGGTTTTCCACTGTTAAAGTCAGGGAGGAAAAAATAAACATTCTCCCTCCTGTATTTTTAGAGATAGTGGCTGTTTTCCTGAAAATTAAGAGGATCAAAGAGTTGATTTCTTACCCATATGGAGGGCCTCACAGAAATGAAATGGATTCCTGAAGAGATAGTCAGCCATGGAGGCTTATAAACCATTTTCATAGTAGGACAGTAGATTTGTGAAGGGATTTGAACTTCTAGAGCTGGTAAATTATGGCAAGTTAAATATGATGAAAGATCCAGAGTAATTTTAGTAAGATGCAGAGATTAGCTGGTGTTATTTCCATTTATAAGCACCATCTCTTCCTCCTATAGGAGAGGGAAGGAGAAATACCTTCACAAAGGGAGATTTCTTTATGTCTACTGCTTTTTCAATTTCAGCTCAAAATGACTAATTTGCCAAAGTGATATGTTTTGGGGTGATACCACACACACAAGAAACCTCAAAATATCTGAATATAGGGAAGATTTTTATTGGAAGTTATACCGCAGAGAGCATAAGAAAACTCAAGAATGAATATGAAGGATCTGTCACCTAAACATCAAGTCTTGCATTACCTCAGAGAATTTACACATGACAGCCTTTAAAAATTGTCAAGTGCCATGGATCTTGGAATGCCTTCAGCCAGGAACCACACTTTTGAGAACACTGGAAGGAACAATTTGGAGAAACTATCAGGATGTTGAATATGGAAACTTTCAACCACAAGTCAGTGCTAAAGAAAACCACAGATCTCAGAGGACAAGCTAAAACCTATTAAGATAATGATCCTACTTTAGTCTGTTTACACTGCTATAATAAAACCCACAATTTACTGGTTAGTTTAATAACATTTATTTCTCATAGTACTAGAAAATGGAAAGCCTAAGATCAAGCGCCAGCAGATTGGGTGTTCTTGTTTGATGGCTGATACCTTACATTAGATATATCTCCCAACATCAGTGAAGGGGCAAGGGAACTAGTTGGGTGCCACAGGCCAGCTGCGGCAACAAACCAGGGTCCCCACAGGATGAGACAGCTTCTGTGGAATGAATGGATAGGGAAAGGGGAAAGGGGACAAGAAAACACAGACACACTTTCTAGGGTGCCAACATCTTACATCTTCCTCTTATATCTTCCACTGAGAGTCTCAGCAGTTCTCTATTTATACCCTACACACAAGAAGCAGGAAAGCAGGGAAACATCATTTGTAACATTTTTTAGGAAAAACAGGGGACCTTCAGGCCCCAGCCCTGTGCAAAAACATGTTTTTGAGAACAGCAGAACAACATTCGTTACATTTTCTTAGGACTGGTGCAAAACAGCATGTATCCATCCATATACCAAACATTGAGGCAGATGTAATAAAACCCAGCTCCATCACAATCAACTAGCCCTTTCCACCACAGGCCCCAAGCAAAAAGGAAATATTAAAATTAAACCGCAAACTATACCTATTTCTTACCATTCAATCCCCAAAAGGAGCCACTAACCCCAACCTATCCTGAACCCAATAGTTCATCATCAAAATTGCTCAGCAACCAGTTATTTTGTTTAGTAAAACAGCCCCCCTCCCCCTGGGAAATTTCCAATTAACACTTAATATGCCTTTACAAGATGGTGACAGTAGTATCAGCCAAAACAGGGGAGATCAGGCAGGGGCCAGCTTTGGAGCTCCTGATTTTTCAGGGTTGTCTCTCATGCCGGACTTTTATCACTCAACATAAGTAGCATGGCCCCCAGCAGTTGGGGACACTATATAAAGGCACTAATCCCATTTATGAACGGTCTTATCTGATGACTTAGTTTACCTTCCAAAGACCTCCAATCTAATGCCAACACACAGGGGATTAGTTTTCAACATGCATTTTGGCATGACAGAGTCAAAAATGTCACACTGGAAAGAAACCTTTGAGTTTTATGTTAACAGTCCTTCAGCCACTAAAGAAAAGTTTAGTCCTTATTTAAGAACATCAGAGAATTATCCGGGGAAAGAAAACACTGAAATTAATGAACATAAGAAAGAGTCTGTACAAACTCAATTCAGTATATTTCCACTGTGGAGAAACAAAATAATGAAAATGTGAAGGTTTTATATCCAAGAAAGAACATCATCGAGTAAAGAGCTTACACAGTGACAAAAATCTAGACTGTAATAAGTGATCATTTTAGTCCAAATCCAACTTCCTCAGTTCAGCAGAAAATGCATATGGTAGTAGAGACCTATCAACCAGATGAAAGAAATCTTGTGAAGGATCTGTAGCTAAAGTTATTTAAGATGATTTCTGAAGTCACTTAGGTGAGTTAGTCTTACTGGGTCTCTCCCACACATGCAGGAGGTATACTTGTTAAACTTCCTTTTTTCCCCTCATACTAAAATTTATGAAGGTAATGAATTAGGGACCTCCTTCCAGAAGTCAACCCATAATATATGTAAAATAGTAAAAACATAAATATATTCTTGATGACATTCCTGTGCCATACCCTATATGTTCACCAGTAACCATTTCCTTTGTCCCTTGGCCCACAACTAGGCTAAAATTTCCCAACACTCTTATGTAAATGAGGTAATGTCATCAAATTATAGGTTGTGGAATGAGGACCTTGGTGGTAAAAGAAATCTCACAGAAGATGCTTTCCTATATTTTTGTGGCCATTCTTTGTCCTTACACTGAAGAAGGAAGAGTATACCTGGAAGCTGTTAGGTTCAAGAATAGCTGGGGCATTGTGCGGAAAGAAAGCACAATTGACTGTGATGGTGGACTATGGTTGATTTAGTGTTGGGTGCAGTATGGTGGCAATACCTGATGGGTATGTCCAAATATTACCTCAATTTAAAAAAAAAAAAGGAATTGCTGTGTGGGACAGTTTCCTCATCTGACTTATTTTTGTGAGGGAGGAAAAACTTATTTTCTGGAAACTTACAAGTTGGGCCCACCTCTTAGACATCCCTGCCCTAGCAGGGATGACGATGTACCTTTTGTAGCAGTACAAAAGAAGTATCAAGTATTCCTCCACACATCACACCAGAATTCACTTAGATGACTTAGTCTTACTGGGTCTCACACCACACACAATAATAGCACATGCTGTAATTAGTCCCACTAGTAGTCAGATTATTATTTTTAGTAGTGGTTTTAGACTGTATGACTTGGTTGACGTGGCACCACATGTTTCTAAGAAAAAAATCATCACTGTAACTTTTAATGATTATTTTGTGGGAAAATAGATCCATGCTATACATATATTTTCTTAATCCTCAATCTTTTGGTCATCAATGTTAGCATTTCTGATCAATGACTAAATCAGTAATTGTTATCACAGTTGCAAAAGCATATTTTGGCCCCATTATACCTCCTGTGCTTATGATATCGAGAAATTTTCCTTCCTTCAGAATTTTTTCTCTACAGATTCAAATTCTTTATTTGGTAGGTTTTAATAGTGAACTAATATTATTTGTTTTTTTCTAAGATGATCTAAGGCCAGTGGAGGTTCATTCAAACTAGCACCTGTGTCCTTCAAGTATGTCGCTGATATTTTTTTGCATTTGCCAAACCATCCTTTTATATCTCATAAAAATATCTAATATGGTTTTGTAATAATTTGGACTCATTTTTCCCCAAACATTTTAAGTTTTTCTTAAAACATCTAGAATCGTAAGCTCCCTTAAAAAAACATTTTGAAATTCTGATTGGGTAAGCATTTACTTTAATATCAGGATATACACTCAAAAGGTGCAGCCAACTGGCCTTATAAACTATGACTATTAGGTCAAATAGAGCCCCCTGCCTGTTTTTTAATAACTTAGAAGCTGAGAATGAGGAAAGACACAAGGGAACGTTTTGGGACATCAAATGTATTAATATATATAATAATAAAGGTGTGGGTTACACGAGTGTGTCCATTTTTTCAAACTTGTTTAGATTTATGTATTTTGATACATGTATATTTTGCCTGTAAAATATAATTGTAGAAACATTAAAAACAACATAGGAGTGTAGAATGCATGGAAGAAAAGATGAAATTCTCAGAACACTGATAAATTGTTGAAGCTGGAGAGTATATGGTGTACACGTCTGAAAATTCTCATAATAAAAACTTTAATTTATTGCCTTTTTGAGTGTTTTTAAAACGTATAGACGTGTAATCCCACTCTATTGTTGAGCCTTACCCCATTTTAGACACCCTTCAAACTCTGGGTTCAGGGTCCGGATACAGATGAAAGGTATGACTGCAAGGTGACTTGAAGGGTGGCCCCTTGCTCTTCCTTAGCTCTTAGCAGCTCTTAACAGCGCACATTCACGAACCTCAGTAAACTTTCCTAAAATGAAAAACGTCAATTTAAGGAACTCATTTGATTTTATTTACGTTTTCCTTCGGCCTGAACTTGACTTTGCCCAGCTCCTCTACATTGTCCTACTCCCACGAGTTCCAAAGGTCCTTCGGTTTAACATGGCCTCACGCCTAAGACAGCCCTCTCTGCTCCTTCCCACGCCACCGGTCCCAGGTTGTTTAACTCAGTCGGGGATCCTTTAGAATCTGTTCTCCTGCAGGACGCTAGCCTTTAGACTTTCCTTTGATCATGACTCCGAAGACTGATTCCGAGTTTAGCGCAAGGCAGTTGTGCACCCTGGGATAGAAGCAATAAAATTAAGGGAGGATTTTACAGTATTTGGAATCGGAAAGAACCAGCATCAATTTAAAAGAAAAAAAGTGAGGAAGGGCTCTTTACGCTGAAAGACTTGGAATAGGTGAGTTCATTAATAAACATCTAATTTTTTAAAAAAACATCTAAATTTTTTTAAAAATTAAGGCGAAAATGAAAAAAAAAAAAAAAAACAAAAAACGAGCCAACCGGGAGTGGAACCTAGAATCTTCTGATCCATTATCCATTGCACCACTGGCCCATCTTAGAAGTGCTCTTTAATCATGACATAAAAGGGAGGCGTCCCAAGTTAGTCAAGTATGATGGTTAAAATGGGAACCACCAAACTGATGGCAAAATCATAAACTTTAGAATTAGTTTACACAAACACCTTTGCTTTAAGTGCCTACATTTAAAATAATAAGCAAACACCCTTTACAGCGTTACATATGTGATACAAACGTCATTAATTGAAAGCAATTTTTCGCTTCTCTATATATGCTTTTTATGAGCATATACTTGGGATCTTTTCACTGTTATCTGCCACTTCCACTTTCATTATATTTTCTTATATACCTATCACACAGTCATGATGCCTGCATGAATTAGTAACGGGTGCTCCGTATAATTAAATGAAATGTCATTAAACAGTATATGTATTTGGTTTGAAAATGCATTTCGTTTTAAGAATCACATTTTCCTCTATTACTATTAACAGCTGTTAATAACTCACTAAGGGGAACAACTGTGGCAAAATTGTGTAATAGATCATGCAGCAGATAAAAGTATGCAAAAACACACAGTAAAGGCCAAAAAAAAAAAAAAAGACAAGAATTCAATAAAAGCACACACATCCCATGAATCATATTTGACGCAGAAGGTTGAAATCTAGGAACTGATTTATTGACCAACTGAAATGCACATCTCAAAATGTAAAGATGGCTCTTCAGTGTTCAGAGACAGAGGTGCTATAGTAATTTTTTTTTTAAAGATTTATTTGGGGTACAGGCCAGAGGTGTGGGGAGGTGAAAGGATTCACCAGAGACAGAGTGGGGAGCAGGACACTAAAATGTACTGCTGAGGGGAGGAGCCAGCGAGGTCTGTCAGGCCCTGTGGGTCACCTCCCAGGGCAGGCAGGGAGCGAACTCCGGCTGCAGCGGCCGCGGTTCGCTTCACAGTGCGTTGCTTAACTCATTGCGCCACCAGGGAGGCCCCAGTAATGTTCTTAACAGCAAAATCTCGCTGTGCTTGATTCTCACTAGGAATCCGCGCGCTGGCTGCTACTGAACCATCTCGCGCGCAACCTTGAGCAGAACCAAAAGCTGAGTCCCTGGAAATGTCCCAGGAGAGCAACTATTGACTAGACACCCCGCTCTGCAAGGCCCCACTCCGGATTTCGTGTATGTCTATCCTACGGACAGTCTGACCAGACACCAAAGTAAACACACCCGCGCTCCACCCATTCCCAGCCCCTTCTGCTCTGTGCCTAAACGCAACCCGCTGTTGCACCCACACTCCTGTCAACTCCTGGCAGCGAGAGGCTCCGGGCCTCGAGAAGCCTGGGTTGGAGGGGCGGATCTAGCTCCAGAGGCCAGCGCGCCCGGGGACTAGCGGGAAAGGCCCGCAAGGTGTGCACCGCTGGAAACCCCCGGGGCGAGAGTTGCAGGTCCCGATCAACAGCGGATCAAGTGCCCGCAGAGACTGGCAGGGGTTCCCGCGGACCGCGGGCACCAGCAGAAAAAGGAAGGAAGAGTAGGTTTCAACTTTGTGTCTGCCGGAGAGAGACCTCCCTGTAGTTCCTGGAGAGACATTACTTCTCTTAGAATTTGCTCCATCCTCGACTCCATTCCATTCCACCTCCTCCACACACATCCTGTTTTTGAAAATATTTCTGGCAAGGAAAAAATACGTTTGTTGGTGATGAGTGATCACTATTTGTTCGAACTATTTGATTGTGTTTATCTATTGAGGTGTACCTATTGAAACGGTGGAAAAATACTTCCTATCTTTGAGGTTGGCAAGTATCTCTTAGATCGGGCACAAGCACTAAGCCTAAGAAAGATCGATATTCTAGATTCCATAACAATTGAACACCTTTTTCCATCAAAAGTCTCCACTGAGTGGAAGCCCCCGTCAATATTCATGACAGATTTTTCTTAAAAGGTCTTGGATCAAGATGACTTCATAAAGAATTCCTAAAGTACAATAAGAAGGATCTAATTTTTAAAATTTGGCCAATTTGGGGAGCCTGTTTCTTCTTAGAAATGCTTTGCAGAATGAAGAGCTCCAACATTCCGAGACTGACAAGGTGAAGATGTAGATTTCAGTGATTCTCCTAAGAGACCTTGGAAAACCTATTTCCTATTTGGGAACCTAACACGGTGTACAGGCATTTGAAGAAATACAAGTATTTGTAAAGAGTGGGTAAAAAAACACAGAAAACAAAATGTTCCAAACAGCTGTCTCGGCTCAGAACCGAGGACCTTTCGCGTGTTAGGCGAATGTGATAACCACTACACTACAGAAACGCCAGCGGGTATATATGGGCTTTACATGGACAGATCTTGGCAGAAACCCTAAGTTTCCGGGCATCTAAACTCTGAATTTCTTTTCTAATTTTTAAATGTTTTATCTTGTTGCACGTCTTCTTCCTTATTTCTTATTTGTAAAACAACAAGATAGGAACTCTATACCTCCTAATCAAAAGTAACTCAAAGCCAGAGTCCAAATGCCTTTCCAAACACAGATAAGGTAGACTGGGCTCCTAGGGAATCTGATTTCAAGGCACTTCCCTTTGCTATCCTATGCCCTTGATCTCCATTTCTCAAGTCCTGATCTCAAGGAGCCAGGACCCACACAACACACTGAGCCCTGTAGACCGTCCAAATTTCCACAAGGACAATGCTTATCTGGAGGTAACATTTTTCAGTTCAAGTAACTTCAAGTAGGAGCTTGGATCTTTTCCCCCCCTGACCTAGGGGAAGCATAAATGCTACTGTTTTAGTTTTCTAATGCTAGCATTTGGGGGGTGGTGGTGGTGGTGTAATAAATACTTAAAAAGTATTTCCTAGACCACCAAGAGAAATATAGAAGATAAAAAGGGAAATCTCAAGTCTCAGAGTTCAATGAGTTTTCCAACTTTATTATTTTATTTTCTAGAGCACTAGGACTTTTTTTTTTTTTTTTCAGATTTGAAAGTATTTCCCCCAGCTTCTTCCAGCTTTTTCTTAGGAATTTTGTTTGCTTTGCCATTTTTAAAAAATTCTCTCTCAGGTACAATCATATTACTCTTCCTTCCAAAATTTTTGCCGTATTCTGTGGTCCCTGATCACATAGAAAGGAAAAATCCTTCCAACATTGTAGGGTAAAGGTTGATCAGGTATTTCCACCCTCCCACCACTGATGATGGACACCTGCGGTGCTGCGAGCATTCCAGGGTGGGCATGCGCAAGTGGGCGCATGCCCACTTGGACACGGGCATAAATGGGCGGCGTCATGAGGACGCCAGAACTGTGAGAACTGTGAGCACCAACAGACAGAACTGTGAGGATCGACTGGTGAAGGAGCAGCAGCAGCAGCAGAGATAGAAGAAGCAGCAGCCAAGAGGGTGAGACGCGCTGGGGGCTGGGAGGCCTGCCAGCCTCCCGGCCCCCTGGCACCCATGCCTGCCATGTACCTGGCCACCTCTACTAAATAAAATATGAAAAGCCACCGAGGGCTCAGAGACTCTCCTTCCTTGACCTGTCTGCCCAGAACCATCCCGAACCTGCCTCCTGTGCTCCCATCCTGCCACAACAAACATTGATAAATTTATACTACTTTCATTTATATTAGAATTATTTTTCTTTCTTTTGAACTATACTTGACTAAAGACAAATGAATAAAAACAACTCCAGGTTTACTAATAGACCTGGAAAATAGTTACAAACATATATAAGGATAGAACTCAAAAATGTAACTATTAAAAACCACACCAGTAAATTTCTAAACTTGCTACACAAAGTATAATTCCTGTAACAGCATTGGGGGCTTGTTAGAAATGTGGACTCTCAGAACAGTCATAGGTGTGGTGAATTAAAACCTTCATTTTAATGGATCACCAGGTGACTCATATGTTCTAATGCACTATTCAGGGGACTTAAAGCTATTTGGTATAAAATTGGGATGGCATTAGTTGAGGTTGGTCATTTAATGAGCCATTCAAGAAAAATAAGCCAACAAAGTTCCAACCATCAGTTGAGGTAAAAGGTCCAGAATGCAAAAATCATTATGTCGTTACAGGTATCACATTAAATCTAAATGGCAAGTGTTTGAGCCTTGATCTAAAATAGTAAAGGAAACAAGCAAGTCTCACTTATCCTAGACAATCCCAGCCATTGCCACATATTAGAACGTTGAGTTTCTAGCACAGACCTGCTATTGAAAGAGGGCTATTTGTTGTTTTATTGTTTAAATAAGAGTCTATGCCTAATGCTGCCCCTTTAGTACTGGGCATCAATAAATATGATTTCAAGTTTTCTCTAATTTGCACTGCTAAGTTACTAAAAGCTCACAGGGAGGCCCTACTGGGATTTGAACCCAGGATCTCCTGTTTACTAGACAGGTGCTTTGACCAACTAAGCCACAGAGCCAACAATAAACCTACTCATTCACACTTAACTCTAAGTGTAAATTTTCAGTCTCACTGATAGAGTTCTCAAGGAAGTCTACAAATTATTCACTCTACAAGTTATTTCACTTTAGTCAAGGATACTTGACTAATGGAAGTCTACAAGTTATTTCACTTTCTCTCCTCTGAAAGGTACACAGCACTTTATACCCTATGCTAAGAGAAGGAAAACTTTCTTAGCCACTGGGCCGTTGAAACAACAGTCAAGCCATGTTCACTTAAAAGATTTTACAACTTTATACTGAAGACATACCTCAGTTTTGAATCCCTAGTAGGGAGGTGATGGTGCTTATCAATTATATTGACTAAAGCAGCTGGAAGATGTTGTGAGGCTTAACTTCAATGACGTGGAGATCATTTGGCAAAATGTTGGCTCTCAAGTACTATTGTTGCTATTTATACCATGTAAAACATGGCCAGACTGGCATTTGTGATGCAAACAATTGGCTTTAGCACATTAATCTGAGGAATGTATTAAAACACCAGAAGATACTTGGCCAGAGCAGGGGCTGCAGGACAAACCAGACTGGCTAGGACCTTCTCTGCTCTGGGGGAGTTTCTTACTAGTGCCAGCTGCTCTGCCAAATCAGATCCCAGAACCAGAAAGAAGAAAGACAATTTAGCTGAAAAGGGGGTAATAGAAGAAGAACCCAAAGATTTGTAAGGATGACATTCAGGCCTCTTCCAGCAAAGATGAAACTGCAGTACTTCATGAAAAAATAAAAAAGTATGCAAATGAAAGAGAAGAAGGTGACACAAGGAAAATAGAATAAAGGGATTGTAGGGTAAAGGTTGATCAGGTATTTCCACCCTCCCACCACTGACGATGGACACCTGCGGTGCTGCGAGCATTCCAGGGTGGGCATGCGCAAGTGGGCGCACCTGTGTTGGACACGGGCATAAATGGGCGGCGTCATGAGGACGCCAGAACTGCGAGGATCGACCATCAGAGAGAACTGCGAGGATTGACCAACCGACAGAACCAAGAGAACCAGCAGGAGCAGCAGCAGTAGAAGCAGCAGAGAGAAGCAGCAGCCAAGAGGGTGAGATGTGCTGGGGGCTGGGAGGCCTGCCAGCCTCCTGGCCCCCCGGCACCCCTGCCTGCCATGTACCTGGCCACCTCTACTAAATAAAAGTATGAAAAGCCACCGAGGGCTCCAAGACTCTCCTTCCCTGACCCGTCTGCCCAGAACCATCCCGAACCTTCCTCCAGTGCCGCCCTTTCCTGCCACTACAGGGACTAATCAAGAAACTAAGAGTAGAGACTTAAAGCAAGGAGAGTCCAGAGTCTGATGAGAGAGAAGGCAAAGCTGGTTATCCCTGATCTATATCAATTCTTAGCAATGTTCCTTGCGAACTTCCTTCCTTACAACGTGCAGGAGTCATGTAATCAGTTCTTTCAAATGCAAATATTGTCTATACATACATTAGTAATAATCAGGAAATTCCTCTTTCTAGATAAATGTAAATGCTTTTTCTATAGATGAAATCAAATGTTAGTTGTTTCTCTGTATAACCCCAAATTAGTATATTATTTTGTTAAGATTCTGACTATCTTGTATTCATTTTATGATCTATTGTTTAGTGGGGTCAACATGAGGAGAGGAGGAGGAACAGTTCAGAAATGCCTGCTAAGTTATTCTCTATAACACACAGTGCAGGAAGAGAGCTATCTTTTCAAAGGAAGGGTTGGAGATAGCCAGCTGTTGAATCTGGAAAGCTCTGATTGACATTTAGATGGACTACTCACCACAGCATCCAGGGACTTTCACCTAGGAAAGACCTTCAAAGATTATTTTTTTTCTTTAGAAACCATCTGTGAGTTCAGGAAGAAATGACTGATTTGCAGACAGACCTGAGGTCTTCAAATATGTGAGTTCAGAAATCACACATTCCTTGTATCAGTTTCGAAAACACAAGTCACTTATTTTTTCATGTCAAAAGTGAGTGATATTATCCTTTAAAAGACTTTTACATGTGATAGAATGAATGGATGTAGTCTTTGCTTTTGCATCTATTTCCCTTTTGTCTACTTTAAAGCTTGTAAATTACCTTGGAGTTGGTTCATCCTGCTATACTTCCACCTAATTTCATTTAACATATTCCTGAATTGTGATGATAGTTGTACAACTCTAAATTTACTAAAAATCCACTGAATAGTACATTTTAGAATGCTTAGTTTTGGGCATGTAAGTTATATCTCAATAAAGCTGATTAGAAAAAAAATAAATCAAGGTATGAGAGAAGAAAAAGCCAGCAGTGCTTATATGGTTACAGTGGTGGTGGATCACAAACAGGGTGACACTTGATGGCATCCTGCAAGATGAATTAGTACATGAGAAAATATCTATGATGAGAAAAGTGTGTTTCAGGGCCCTCCCTGGTGGCACAGTGGGTTAAGCAAGGCACTATGAAGCAAAACGCAGCCACTGCAGCACAAGTTCGATCCCAGCTGCCAGCCAGAGAGGTGACCCATATGGTGCGGCAAACTTTCCTGCCTTGCCCACTACTCCCCTCAGCAGTGTCTTTCAGTCAATCTGCCTGTTCTGTTCCCCACTCTGTCTCTGGCGGATATATTGGGGGGAAAGGTAGTCCTAAATGGATTACACAGATGGGTGTGTGGACTCTAACCCCCACTCCAGACCACCAGTGTTCCAGAACCACAAATCCAATGATTGTTGATCGCTGGGACCTGAGGGTGGAGTTGAGCAGCCAGGCTGGCTATAAGGCCAGAGGTGAGCTTGCTCTCTTACTGAGGAGCCAAACCCCTTCCTTTGGGAGCCATCTCTCTTCCTTTGGAGCCATCTCACTTGACCTGAGGGTGGAGTTGAGCAGCCAGGCTGGCTATAAGGCCAGAGGTGAGCTTGCTCTCTTACTGAGGAGCCAAACCCCTTCCTTTGGGAGCCATCTCTCTTCCTTTGGAGCCATCTCACTTGACTTGGAGCCAGCTCTTAACGCGCCATTGCTTAGAAGATCTGGTAGGATATTTAAGGATCCCTCTTTTTCCCTTGGTATTATTACTATTTTATTCCCCTTCTTTCGTAAAATAAAACCTGTTAATAACTTTGGTCACGTGTACCTGAAGTTGGGACTTTTTAAAAGTCTTCTGAGTGTGTGGGTGGAGGACCTAGTTGAGGGGAACCCATTTTATATTAGGGTTGCCCTGTAACAGATCCTCTCACCCCCCCGCACTTCTGGCCTGTACCAAGTTCTTTTATGAATAGAAAAATTTTTAAAATAAATCTTAAAAAAAAAAAAGTATGTTTCAGGCAGAGGAAAACACGTCAGCATTTGCAGGCCTGATGAAGAATCTGTTCCATTTCAAACTCTTTAATCTTGAGACAATAAATAAACCTCACATTATTTTAGTTTCAACAGTGGCACAGGAATTCAAGTGGCCCTTCCAGGTCTTCTAGTTCATTAAAGTGGGAAGTAGGGCCTCCCTGGTGGCGCAGTGGGTTGGGCAATGCACTATGAAGCAAACCACAGCCACTTCAACACAAGTTCGATCCCTGGTGAGGCAGACCTCTCCTGCCTCGCCCACTGCTCCCCCTCAGCAGTGTGTTTCAGTCGGTCTGCATGTTCTGCTCCCCGCTGTCTGGTGATTCCTCCAGTCACCGCCCCTGACTCTGGCTTGTACCCCAGCCCTTGTATGCATAAATAAATAAATCTTTAAAAAAGAAAAGTGAGAAGCATGGAGAGCAGCTGGAGAGGTCATGTGTTCAAGAAAAATTGTGCCGTTAATACTATAATCCCGAGAACCCATTTCCACAACCAATGTCTGAGGCACTGATTTCTTAAATCAGTAAAGATATGAGAAAATCTACTGTCTTTGTATAATTACTTACTTTATTGATGCTGTTTCTTCCTAAGCATTTCAATTACTGTCTGATGTCACTTTGTTTCAGCCCGAAGTCCTTCCTTTATTATGTCCTGAAAAACATGTTTGTTAGTGATGAATTATCTTGTTTTTGTTCATCTGGTAGTGTCCTCATTTTTGAAAAATCGTTTGCTGGATATAGGATTCTTGGTTGATAGTAGTTTTTACTTTCAGGATTTTGAATGTATCATCTCACTTAGATTGTCATAAAATTGCCATTGGCTCAGATAAAAAGACAGCTATTGTTTTTATTGTGTCTCCCAGGTATGAGATAAATTCATTTTTCTTTTCTTGCTTTTAAGATTTTTTCTTTAAGTTATAAAATTGAGTAGCACTTATCTTAGTATGACAGATATGTCCTTTTTGGCTTTTTCAGTTTCTTGGATATATAGTTGATGTTTTTAATCTAAGGTAGCAAGATTTGGGTCATGGTTTTTACGAATACTTTTTCTGCTATCTCTTTCTCTTTATGATAGTACATTTCATGGTGCTGCAGAGATCTCTGCAGCTCTGATCCTTTTTCTTCATTCTGTTATCTTTCTGTTCTTTAGATCAGATAATGTCCATTAAAGTATCTTTAGTCAGTACTTTCTTCTGCTTACTCTAATCTGTTGAATCCTTTCAGTGAATTTTTCCCTTTCTTTTTTGTACTTCTCAATTTCAGATCTTTCATTTATGTTTTTAAAAATAATTTCCATTTGTTGATATTCTTTATTTGATGGGTCATTGTCAACATACCTTTCCTTCAATGCTTTACACATCGTTTCCTTTAATTGTTTGAAAATATTTGTGGTAGTTGCTTTGAAGTCTTTCTTTTCTAAATTCAACATCTAAGTTCCTTTAAGGACAGTTTCTATCATCTATTCCCCTACTCCCTTATATGGACTATACTTTGCTGTTTATTTGCATGTCTCTCTTTTTTTTCTTTTTGGAGAATATTAGATATTTTATATGTGTCTCCTCGGTGTATGGCACAGACTTAGCCAGGCTTGTTGCCCATGGTTCCTCCCATTTCTGTAACATAAACACATCCTCCAGCCAATTTGGGATATGTAAATGCCTTAGCACACCCTCAAAAGACTACTTCATCTCCCTATTAAATACTCAGCCAGTGGTCCCCTCCAAACCTTACTAAAAACTATAGGTAGGGGGAATCACCACCCTGCTTTTGTCTTTTGTCTCTGAGATTGCCATTTTAACAACGCTCTCCTTAAGGGAATCCTCTCAGGTAACAGCAAAGTTGAGTTGCTGTTTCCATAGCCTCCCTTATCCAGACTGAATTAATGTGATGACTGGAAAGGGGGCAACACTGGGCAAGAATCAGCCACAGACTTACACAGTTTTCTTCTTATAGTTCAATTATTTTTATAATTAAATTCTTGTCAGTTTTTTGGACAGTATGTCTTAGTATCTGCTGAAAGGTTGGCTTCAGTTTTATCCAGCTTCACAGCTGATTTTTGTCAAAATAACCTGTCAACCTTCTTATGTTATTACACCAGAGTGAAACTCTACTATAGATTAATTCTACTATAGATTAATTCTGATTACTATAATTAATTAATCTCTACTATAATTAATTAATCTCATTCATGTCCTTTATATAATTGGAGACATACAGTACTTCCTCTTTTGGGTCCTGTTTTTTCTCAACTTGATTTTGAGATTAATCTGACTTTGTATTTACCACTGATTTGTTCTTTTCATTGCTGAGTAGTAATAAGAACATTTTCCATTTACCTGTTAATGGATCTTTTCATTGTTTATAGTTTTGGCTACCATGGATAAAGTTGTTATCAATACTGAGTTGTTATCAATACTGTCAAGCACGTTTTTTTCACTTGTATATAATTTATTTTTCTAGGGAAAATGTCTAGGAAAGGAACACTGATATTGAGTAGGTCTGTGTGTGTGTTTCTAAAGTGGTCTTTTGATTTTACATTTCCACCACCAATGATGGGATGTCCTAGATCTTCATTATTGGAAGTTGTTAGGGGTTTTGTTTGGTTTATTTACTTGTAATTATATTGGGTGTAAAATTATATTTTATTGTGGTTTTAATTCACATTTCTCTAATGACAAAACTGGCTGGGCATATTTTTCATGTGCTTATTGACCACACATATATTTTTTATTGAAGTGTTTGTTTAAGCACTTAGCCCATGTGTTACCAGCTTATCTATTTATCTGATTTTTAGGATTTTTTTATATAGTCTGAGCATAGGTACTTTGCCAGAATGAAAGGTACTGTGTATACTTTCCCTTGGCCTTTTGTTTATCTTTCCATTTAATCTTGATAATGTCCAATCTATTCCATGTTATATTTTTATGCTATTTCTCTTCCTTAAGAAATATTTACCTACTGCAAGGTCATAAAGATGTTTCCTATATTTTCCAGAAACTTTATAGTTTTAACTTTACATTTAGATATATGATCCATCTTGTATTAATTTTTGAGTATAGTGTGAAATGGGCATGAGTTTAATATTTTCTCCAAGTGTGAGAAACTCTTGAGAATGCTTCAGAAGAAAAAGTACTCTAGACCAAACCCAAACTTATTTAGATATCAATTTAAAAGAAATTTGCAAAAGAGAGGGACAGAAAGTACAGATGTATCCAATCGATCATCTGTTTCAAAGACTTACTTCTTCTCTGACTTGCATTGGTACCTTTGTAAAGAGTTGATTCTGTGACCGTGAAAACAAACTGAAATGATAATCTGAATCTGAAGAGTGAAGCAGGCACATCCATTAATCACATTTCAAACTTCTTCAGGGCAACTTACTAGAGAGGCCCTTCTTCACATTGGAGCCAGTGGGGAGGACTTTGGTTTTGTAACAGGGTGGTCCCAGGAAAAGGGGAAGTTCCAAAATCCTGGTTCCGCCCTAAGTGGGTGGAGCTGAGGAGGATAAGAAGATTTCTGCAGAGAAGAGTAGAGGAAGAAAGGAAGATGGAGAACAGCAAGGAGACCTGGAGGAGGCACATGGAGCAGAGGGACAAGTGAAGAAACTGCACTTGCTTTTTGGTCTTGGACTGGTTGGAACAGATGTGGGTGAGAGACCCTTGGGGAGGTTAACAATGGCAGCTTTCATCTTGATTCTGATTTTGCTCTTTTCCTCCTGGATTTGTCTGACTCTTTCTGACCCTTTTCTATGGGTCTCTACTGAAAAGTCCTTTAGACTTGTGGCAGGCTTTTGGGCCTTGCTTTGGGCCAATCCTATTTGGCTGGACTTTTACCCTCAAGGAGATGGGTAACTTTGGATACTTAACTTAGTAACTATATTCTTTGTTCTTTCTTTATTGTACCCTAGTTGTATTAAAGTTCCTTTCCATTAAAGGTTTTATGTGTTTGTCTTAATGCGGCGGATGGCAGAACCCATTCAGAGAGGGCAGGCTTGGGGGTTCTGGGTGCTCCTCTCCCTGCCCTGTATCAGATTCAGGAAGGATACATGTCACTCACCCTGACAGAGGTTTCTATACTCTTAGTATGTATGATCCTTCTAATGATCATACATTGGGAGTCATGTCACCTGTGCCTTTGTTCTACTAAGATCAATACAATTGTGTATAGATACTGAGTACTGATTAATACACATGAAGGAAAGAATGGGGAAATCAGCTGATTTCCCAGGATAGGGAAATTATCAGTCATGGGTTTAAGATGGTGTGGATACAAAAGGGAGTCACTGGTTAATCCAAGATGGGCATTTTTGTTTTTCTCTAAATTGGTCATATGTCTGTGATTATGTTAGGGGGAAAGACCCTCCTGAATGGATTACACAAATAGGTTATGGATTTCAACCTCCATTCCAGACCTACAAGATCCAAAGACTACAAATCCCATAAGGTCATTATCGAAGAGCAGATCACTGAAACCTAAGGGTACAGTTGAGCAGCCAGGCTAAATATAAAAGCAGACATGTGGGCCTTAGGGGGCCGCTTTTTCCTGGAAAGCCAGCTCTCTGCGCACCGTTAAGTTCCAGCTCCAAAAAACTAGTAAAATATTTACAAATCTGTAGCCCTCTCTTCCCCTTGTGTTATTCACTACGCTATTTTTCCTTCCCTTGTAAATAAAACCCTTTATTAACCTTTGTTGTATGTGCCTGCAGTTAGGGCATTATAAGTGCTCTTCGAGCGTGCGGGTAAAAACCCAGTCAGGCAAACCCATTTTATATTAGGGTTGCCCTGTAACAATTATATTTTGGGAATTTGTCTTAGCCCAGTGTATATATTGCCAAACTTTATAGTCATTACTGGGTCTTTACAAGGGATTTTTCTATGACAAGGTAGTATGGCAAGGCACTAGTCCTCCATCTTTACTCTTTACTAGACTTAATCTGAGAGCTTTTCCAATGTGTAATGTTGAGTGTCATATAGTGAGGGAGCATGTATTAGACATAGTCACAAGGCCTTTAGAATTCTCACTCTGAGAGACAGTTATATCTGAACTGGAGACAGAGACATAGACTGGGATACAAAAATAAAAGAGAAATAGACTTAGATATGGAGAATGAGAGAAACAAAGATATTCAGAGAAACAGGAGAAGATTGGGAAACAAAGGGTGTCAGAGACAAAATATAGAGACTGAGAGAAAGTGAGAGGCACAGTGAGAAGAGGTAACAGGTATCTGAGGTCCAGAGAGCCCAGGTTCCCAGCCCAGGAATTGAGCAGAATTTTCCTGGGTTAGTAGGGGAGGGCATAAACATGAGGTGCCACAGTCCAGCTCTGGCTGAAGGCCAAGTCCCCAAAGGATGGAACAGAAGTCCGCGAAAATGAGGGGGGTTCAGGGTTACAAAACTCAAGTCAGAGTATGGTATGTGTCCTACTGAAAAGTCTCAGCAGGTCTTTATTTATACATTAAGGAGAAAGGGGTGGGACTACATGGATACATTGATCAGGAAGTTAACAATGACTACTTTTTTTTCTTTCAAGAGAGGCTTGGGGTCTTGTGACCTTCAGCCAGGATAGATGACATAGGTGATTACAAAATGAAGACAGCATCTTTCTACTAGTGTTAGAGTTATTATGATTGGTTGATTTATATTATATTATGGCAGGTATACTAGTTTTATGCAATCACAACTAATTATTCTATTTTCACTCTGAGTATAAGATGAATTATTAGTTTAATTATTAGCATTCCACTACAGGCCTGCAGGAAGAGGGAGGTACACAAATAAACATCTGAATAGTATCTGTACTCTTGCATTTGGCTTTCTTTTTTTTTTTCCCAAGCCCCCCCCCCCCCCCCCCCCCCCCCCCNGGGAGGTACACAAATAAACATCTGAATAGTATCTGTACTCTTGCATTTGGCTTTCTTTTTTTTTTTCCCAAGCCCCCCCTCCCTCCCCCCCCCCCCCATTTGGCTTTCAATAGGAACCACTGGTTTCTTTTTCTCTTAGATTTAGTTGATAATGTTGCTAAGATATCTGAATTAAATTTAACACAAAAGCAAAAAGGGGAAGGAGGAAGGGTCCTGCAACTATTATCACCTGAGGAATGCAGACCCTACCTTTAACAAAGGCAGAAATGCACAATGGCTCAGTCTTGAAGGTTCCTAACGGTTGTAGCCGGTAGTAAAATGTTTGAGTTTGAAAGTTTTCCTACTAATCTAATTTTAGAATTTGTAGAATAACCACATTCCAATTCTATCTATTTTTACCTGGTTTTACGGTATTGATTTTCTAGAATTTGTATTATAATATTAGCCAATTAGTAGTATGTCATCAAATGCGTAGCAACCAATTACTTTATTTAATAAAACAGCCAATTATACAACCACCCCCATGGATGATATTCCAGCAAGCACGTTTTTAGTAACCTGCAAAGCTTTAATTATTAAATTGGCCAAAACAAAAAGGAGTCCGAGGAGGGCCAGCTGTGGAACCTGATTTTTTAGGACAGTTCCCCTATGATGGGCTTTTGCCTCTGCCATAGTTAGGTGGCCCCCATCAATGAGGGGTCATATTTGACAGTGGACATTCAAAATACCAATATTCATAATAAGAATAATTATCCACTTGTATTTACATACCTATTTCTAACAAAGCACTTTCAGCTGGAAATGAGATCATTTAAACATAAGTCAGTTATATACAGAACAGGTGCTGAATCCGGTTCTTGGAAATTTCCTCTTTCTCTTGTCCAATGAATACAACCTGGACCGAGATGGCTGTGCACAGCAGCAAGGGTGAGACTCAGACTGGACCCTTAACCTGACTCTCCTTTGCCAGCTTGAACCAGGTCTGCAGTTGCAGGGAAATGTTCTGTGAAGAAGTGAGTACAATTTCTTTTTTCAGTGCGGGGGTGGGGAGGTTGGGGGGTGGAGGTGGGGGGGAGGTGAGGGATTCATCAGAGACAGAGTGGGGAGCAGAACAGGCAGATCGACCGAAATACACTGCTGAGGGTAGTAGCAGGCATGGCAAGAGAGGTCTGCCATGCCATGTGGGTCACCTCCCTGGCCAGGGGCAGGGATTGAATTTGTGCTGCAGTGGCTGCGTTCTGCTTCATAGTGCATTGCTTAACCTACTGCGCCACCAGGGGAGGGCCCATGAATACAATTTCTAAAGTCAGACCTCAGCACTAGTAGAGGGCAGGGACATGCAAATAAGCATGCAAATAAGACCGCAAATCACAGGAACTTTTTCTTCCTTACCTGGCGGCCTTGATGGAGACTGGGGGAATCTGAGGGTTTCTCTGGTGCCATGTCTAAGCAATGGGAGCCACTAGGAATGAGAATGGTGGACTCTGAGGGCCCCAAGTTCCCGGTTACACTTAGCACATGCCAGGGGTCTGTGTCCCCTGGAAAAAAAGAGAATAGTATGTTGAGCAAGAGCTAGGTAAAGGTCTAGGAATCAGGTTCAGATGGCTTGCTTACCATTGACAAACAGCACCTGGGTGGCCCCAGGGGTCTGGCCACCATAGTAGGAATTCGTCTGGGCCACAGCCTGGGCTACAGATGAGGTTGAAAGCCCGAACACCTGCTCACATAGCTCTAGGTGAGAGGGCAGCGCTGGGAGCTGGGAGAAAGGACATCTAGGGACCTCGCAAGTAACATCTGTGAAGGAAGGTGTCCATAAATGTGGGGTCTATAGTCAGCCCCCCCACTCTTTTAAAATATCATTTACCGGGTTCTCCCCAGTGTTGATCAAGACAGTTCTGTACCTGCCCTTTAGGGAATTCAGCCATATCAGTGACCACCTCCCCCTCCCCAAATGATTAGGAGTGTGATGGAAAAAGACCCGGGTGGGGTGAGGATGAGGGAATCTGAGAAGCAGACTGGTGGACCACAGGACAACATCCTACTGGGATAAGACCTTAGGAATTAGAAGTAAGTTAAGCAGAGCAGAAGAGAATGCATCATCAAAAAAGCAAACAGCATGCACAAAAGTCTAGTGGTGAGAAGGAGCTGGGAGTCCTTACAGCACAAATTGGACCATGTTTCCCCTGCTTAAAATCCATAGCTCCTATGCTGCAGTGGCTGTGGATGCTTCATAGTGTAGTGCTAAACCCGTTATACCACCAGGGAGGCCCTACTCTGTCTCTGGTGAATCCCCTCACCACCCACACCTCTGGCTTATACCCCAGTTCTTATATGCATAAACAGATCTTTAAAAATAAAATCCATAGCTCCCCAGGTGCTTCCAGGGTACAGCTAATGCAATCAGTCTCATGTCAATTCAGGCCTTCCATCACCATTTATTGAGTACCCACTGGGTGATCAGGTAGATGTTGAACAATATTGCAAACACAGTGACAAACAAGACAGTCTCTCAGGCTGTTATCACAGGACTCACAGTTCAGTGGGGGAAACATGCAATAAAGATGACAGTATGAAAAGTGTTAAGAAGGACACAGACTTAGGAGGTATCGAGTAAACCGTGAAGGGAAGATAAGTAATCAAAGCAACATGAACAGCACATGCAATGTTCCTGAACTGTTAGGAAGACTGGTTATTTAGAAGGTCAAAATATGTAGAGTTTAATAAAAACAATGATCAAACACTAACATTATTCTTAGCAGATTATATACATTACCTCCTTTGATCCTCAAAATCTTATTCACAAAGTAGTGCTTTTACTTCCATTTTATGGACACAGAAATGGAGGCATAGAGCATTTTAAGTCACTTGCCCTCAACTCTAGTAGAGGACAGAGATATGCCCAAGTTTGCTCAGGATCACATAGTTACAAAGTAATGGAACTGGAATTTAAACCTCTGGCCTTAAACCCTTTCTTCACTGCTTTCTGGGGATGTGGAAAGGATTTGGAATTTAACTCTGGGGTAGGGTGGAAAATAAAAATATAGGCTGCCCAGTTAAAGTTAAATTTCAGGGCCTCCCTGGTGGTGCAATGGGTTAAGCAATACACTATGAAGCAAACTACAGTCACTGCAGCATGAGGTGACCCCACATGGCATGGTAGACCTCTCCTGCCTTGCCTGCTGCTCCCCTCAGCAGTGTACTTCAGTCAGTCTGCCTGTTTTGTTCCCCACCGTCTCTGTCTCTGGTGGATCCTTTCACTGCCTGTACCCCAACTCTTCTGTGCATAAATAAATTAATCTAAAAAAAAAAAGTTGAATTGGGCCCTCCCTGGTGGCGCAGTGGGTTAAGCAACGCACTATGAAGCAAACTGCAGCCACTGCAGCACGAGTTCGATCCCTGCTGCCGGCCAGAGAGGGGACCCACATGCTGCAGCAGACCTCTCCTGCTGTGCCCGCTGCTGCCCTCAGCAGTGTACTTCTGTTGATCTGCCTGTTCTGCTCCCCTCTCTTGTGAATCCTCTCACCCCCGCACACCTCTGGCCTGTACCCCAGTGCTTGTGCAAAAATAAATAAATCTTTAAAAAAAAGTTGAATTTCAGATTAACAAAACATTTTTTAAAAAGTATAAATATAATCCCTGCAACACCTGGGACACACTTATACTAAAAAAATCGATCCGAAATTCAAATTTAAGTGGGTGTTCTATATTTTATTTGGCACCTCATCATGAGGAACCATGACAAGGTCATATTTAGAAAGATTTCTGTGGATGTGGTGAGGAAGTTGGATTGTATGGGTTAAGTGAAGGCCTGGAAAGACAGAAGAGACCAGAGGGGTGAGGAATTAAGAAATCAAGGTAGGAGAAGATAGGCCAGTCAGGCAAATGGTTCTATGGAAACGAAATTGAGTCCAAACCACCACTGAGATGGCTTGTCTGGGTAAGGCACACAAATATGCTTTGGGGGTGGGGGCTGGGCCAACCACTCACAAAAGCCAAACTCAGTACATGTCTGGTAGAACCACTGCCGGTCACCCACACCATACACTTGGGGTTCTGGGACCCTCAGCTGCGCCACAGTCTCTGCTCTGGAAAAGCTTAAACACCTCTGGCCCAGGCTGTGTAGGAAAACCTAGGAGACAACATACATACATACATATATATATGTATATGTATATATATATTCCCACCCCCAACAAGTCTCGAGGCACAGGCCCCTACACGTGAAAGGTCAGAAAGCAGAGTGAGCTTCCCTGGGAGTCAGTGGTTGTTGGAAGGGAGTGGGTGGCCAGGTCCCTAAAGCTTAGAGGTCAAGGAACTAGATGACAGGGGTTTTATTACCTGTGAGACTTTACTGATGATCATTTGGACCTCAGTTTCTTCATTTGTAATAGTCCCTACAGCACTTAGTCCAGACAGCGCTGGAAAAGCTAACAGCTGAATTGTCGTAACTGGATTCAGAGGCCGGGATCCGGGTCTCTAGAACTCCGTCTCCACAGCTGAACTTTTAAACTCATTCTAGAAATACGAACTGAACACTTGCTTTGTTCTCCACAGACCAAGACAAGAATAACGGATAATAATCCTAGTCGCCAAGACCTGTGAGATGCCTTCCCCCTTTTGCCAGTGAGGGTACTGCCCAGAAAGGGGTCGTGCTTGCCCACGGCCCACAGCGCAGGTGGCGCAGGAGCCCCAGGGTGCGCGCTCCTCCGGGCGGCGCGCAGAGGTGCTCACCTGCGCGGCCCGCCGGAGGCCGTGGTAGGGCTCGGGGCGGCTGCAGTTGCCCCCGGCTTTGAGGAGGAGTCCGCAGAGCCGCCGCACGCTCAGCGGCGCTCCCGCCTGCCCGTCGTACTGCACCGCGCCGCCCACCAGCGCCTGCAGCGCCCCCAGCAGCTCGGCGTGGTCCTCGACGGCGTCCAGGGAGCCGCAGGCGCCCAGCTCCACCCGCAGCGCTGCCCTAGCCGCCCCGCCCGCGCGCAGCCGCCGCTCCACCTCCGCGAAGGCCGCCGACGTCGCCGCGAGGCACTGCGGAGAGCGGACGCCGCGTCGGCGGGGACTCGCGCCTGCACCACAGCCTGCCGCCTCCCAGCACCGCCATCCCGCGCGCGGGCCGAACCTCCCGGGCGGGGTCGAACCCTTCGCTCCCCGAGGCCCGGTCCGCCTCGTCGAGCTCCTCCCACCGCCAGGCCCCGCCCACGTCGCCCCGCCCACGTCGCCCCGCCTCATTAAATCCCCTCTAGTTCCAAGACCCCAGACCCCTCAGACCCCGCCACCTGTGACTTCTGCGTTACTCCGCCTTCCTTGGACTCCTTCCTCCCCCCCACGCTTTCGACCCGGGCCCACCTCCTACCTCCCGGGACCCGCCGATCGCGGTGCTGCGGAGGCTTCGGGACACCACCTGTTGTCGGAACGGGGGTGTCAAGAGACTCGGCTCCTGGGGTTTTTCCGCCCCCGCCCCCGCCCCGGCCCCTACCTCGTTATACTCGGAGAAATCCAGCACCGCCCGCACCGGGGCGGAAGAGGCGACCGATGCGAAAATAAGATGCGGAAACTGAGGGAGGAGAAACCGTCAGCTTGGGGTAGGAGAGATGGGACCCCGAAATTTCCCGCCTTTGTGTCCTTGGTTGTGTGGTTGCAGGCAAGTCCACACCGTCTAGGCTTTGGGGTCTTGTGAAGAAAACCTGCGGAAAACTTTTCTGGGCCGGGATGGTATAGGGAGGAGGGGATAGAAAGAGGGTCCCTTTATCTGAGAAGGGGACCCCAGAGTCCAACTCCCCCATCCCCAGCCCGCCCCGAGGAGTCCCGGGGACCTTCAGCCGAGCCCAGGCGGCCAAGGAGCCAGCATAGGAGCCTCCGAAGCAGACCCAGGGGCTGGAGGAGGAGACGTTGAAGAGGTGGGAGAATGCAAGGCGAGCGGAGACCACGTCGGCCAGCCTGGGGTCAGAAGGGAGATTCGGTTGGTCCTCATTGCTGGGAATCTTTAAAGATCCCCCCGCTATATGCCGGGGGAGATTCTGAGACTTGAATGGAGGGGAGTCTGGCCAGAAGCCAGGGGTCTTTTTCCCATAGGTGTTTCTGAGGGTGCCCCATACCTACATACGTTGCCTAGGCGAAGGAAGAGCCTCTGGAAAACCTCCACCCTCCTTCTCCTCAGGATAGATGGTAGAGGGGAAAAAAATCCCCCAGGCACTTAAGGTGGAAATGGACAAACAAGGAGATGGTGGAGGCAGTTCGAGAGAACTACTGCAGAAAAGGAGGGGTCCCTGTGCTGGGTGGATTAGAAGAGGAGACTGAGAGGGGAAAGGGAACGTTCGGGTTTGTCTAACATCCTCTTTTCCATCCTAAAAACTTGCTTTCCTCCCCAAGCTTTCTGAAGTAGTTTGCACTATGAGTTAGAAATCGTGCAACCTGTGAAAAGATTGAGAGAGAAATGTAGAGGCAAAGAGATAGTTGGAGACCCAGAGATGGAGCATGAAGCAGAGAAAGGCAGAGACTAATGCAGACAGACACAGAGAGAGGCACCGAGTAGAAGGAGAGTTAGGTCCTGTGGGGAACAACAAAGCAGGAGAGAGACTGTGGGGGCCCTGCATGGAGTGGGGGACACTGAGGAAGCAAAGAAAGGACACATAGAAATGATCTGCAGGTGCCCACTACTTGCAGAGGGAAAAGTTCGAAGACTTAGGGCAGCAATGTGTCGGTGATTCTGGACACCAGTCAGCCCTTAAGTGCCTGGAGCCCTGTAGTGAGGGGTCAGTTTTAACTGGGGAGCCGGAGCCCATTGGGCCTTTTAGCTGCTGTTAAGATGCTTGACTTTACTCTGAGATTAGAGGCATAGGGAGAATTGCAATCTGTTTTATGCATCACTCTGGCTTCATCTGGAGAATAGACTGAAGGGTCAGGGACAGAAATGCTGAGACCAGAGCAGAGTCTATGGTCATAATCCAGATAAAAGACTAGCAGCAGTCTGAGCAGTAGGCCCCAATGAAACATAAAGAGGAAGACTACCATATAAGAGATAGAGATGGGGAGGGACAGGAACCCAGAGAAAAGGATACTGGAAGAAAACAGATGGAACCGGAGACTCAGAGGTCAAGTACAGGCAATGGAGGAGACAGAATTGCAGAGAAACCAAGAAACAGACTGCCCCAGTCTTGTGACCCCACATTCCCTGTACCCACTCACGCATGGCGGCTGGACAGGAAGCGGAGCTGGGCCATATCTAGGCCCCCAGGTGGTATACTCAAGCCATAGAATCTGTGTTCCAGGCCTATCACCAGGGCCCCCCAAGCTGGGGCCAGTGCTGCAGGGTGCCCTGTGAAGAGTGCATGGCAGGGTGGAGGTGAGCTGGGTATGCACCTCCCTCCCCTGGTCCCTTCCCATCAGCTTCCCCTGTATGTCTTTCCCCACTCTTACTTCTCACCTCTCATCACTGAACCAGGACCCAAGCTGCCTTCACCCCCCAGATGAAGGAACACAGGTCCATTCTGGCTGGCCCAATACTGGTCGTTCACCCAGTACCGCTGAGAGATGAGATGGGGAAGAAGAAAGATGCACTGTGAGTATTTAGACAGATTCTGCTTAATCCAGTGTCACCTCCTAATGGATCTTTATTGTACTTAGAAGTATGTGAAATAGGCTGACTTACACATGTGTTCATTTCTCATCTAGAATGTGAGATCTACAAGAGCAGATATTTTTGTCTTGTCTTTTCACTCTTCAATCCCCAGGGTCAAGGATAGAGGCTAGTCACATGGTGTACACTTGCTGTATATTGAAATAATGATTGTAGAATAGTGAATCCAAAGATTTAGGAGTATGGTCTAGATAAGATGATCTTTGGACACTGGATGAAAAAAAGAATGGAAAACAGTAAATTGGTTCATTCATTGAATTGATGATCTTCAAGTGCCTGTTGTGAACCAGGTCTCATTGCAGAGCTCATTTAAATTTTTGCTACACATTTAGACCTGGTGGTGGGTTTAATGTCCATTCTGAAGGACAGGGAGCAGAAAGGACTGAGGGACAGAGAGCATGAGTGACTAACAGAGAAGACAAGACTGAAAGACAGGTCTCGCAGATAAAGAAAGTGGGAGACTGAAATAAGAGGGAAGGCTAGAGGACAGAGGGGTTAGGCTAGGGATCTTAAGGAATACTGACAAGAGGTATAAAAAGGGAATGGGGGACTGAGGTATGGAGATAGGGAAAGAAAGCAGAAACTTTGGGAACAGAAAAGAGACAGGAGAAGGCAGGGTTGGCCTCACCTGCAGGAATGATCGCCCATCAGATGCATTGAAGGGATCCAGTGGCTGCTCCAGCCACCTCTCTTTGGGGAGGGCCACAGCCTCAGGGCTCAGACTCAGACCCAGGCCAGGGCTCTCCTGAAACTGCTGAATGTGCTCCCTCAGGCGCCTAAGAAGGGAAGCTGTGGGACATGAGAGGAAGGAGTCAGGACAGGCCCCTTTAGGAGCCTCTGACCCTCAGCCTCTCCTACCTGGAGAGGAGAATCCCCACACGGAAACCAGGAACAGAAGGCCCAGCCACCAGGCAGGCCCAACGGCCATGCTGTCCAGTCTTCTGTGCAAGAGCCTGGGTGCTCTATTCTCCCCACTCGCTGAATACCTTTATCATGTCCCCTCAGCTAGACTTTAACTTCAGGAGCTCAGGTTTCTTTTAAGACGCCACCACTCCCAGGACAGGTCAGGCTTCTGTGGGAATCAGTAAAGCGGGGCAGGGACGCCAGAGTCTGTCTGTAGAGGCCTGCTGACATAGCACCTGAATATCCAATTTTCCTCTCTCAGTCCCTTGCTATCCCTCCCCTCTGTCCTCAGTATCCCCTCATAAGCTTTAGTTTCCCTTCCTCTGTCCTTCAATCCATCCTCTTACCTTCAAACTCCCCGTCCTATGCTTTAGTCTTTTCTGGTCCTCAGTCTCTACCTCAGGACCACCTCTTGCCCACCTATTCCCACTTTTCTACACCTCAGTAATCCTTCAGTCCTCAGCTTCCTCAACCCTCAGTTTCTCCCTCTGTACTCTGCCCCAAGGACCTGGAGTCCTCTGAGGATCACAGGAGAGGGGACTTTTGTTTAAATTGACACTGCCAAAAAGATACAACTTCTTCATTCCTCCCACCCTGTGCCTTCCTTGGGAGTTTGACTTTTTTTTTTTTCTCTTAAACTCTCCCCTTTAAGTGAAGCTAATACTACCAGAGAAAATTTTGGTTTTCTCTAGAACCCCAGGCAAGAATGAAGGATTTGAATTCAATAAATTTGCATTTTCTGATCTGCACTTCCTAGTGCCTGCAAGTAGCCTGAGAAGGATCAGGATCCAAAGAAGGAGCCCTGGGGACCATCTGCTGTGTCTGTTAGGGCAGCACTTGTCTGGGGGGATGATGTGAGGTCAAGACAAGAACTCTGGTGTGTTCAGGCAGTAATGCGGTACCTGGTGTGGGGGGGGTCTGGAACCTGTGTCCAATGAGGCTAGGGCGAGTGAAAAAAAAAAAAGATGGCTTTTTTGAGCCACTCATATTTATGTGTTACAGGGCAACTTTAATATAAAATGGGTTCCTTATACTGGGTTTTTTACCCGCGTGCTTAGAAGACTTAAAAGTCCCAACTCCAGGTACACGTGGTAAAAGTTATTAGCATGTTTTATTTTATGAAAGAAAGGGGAATAAAATAGTAATAACACTAAAGGAAAGACCACCTTTCCCCCTAACAATAGCTCTTAAATATATAAATTCCATTGTTGACTAATCTTTTACATGTGATATTTGACTTTCTGGGGGACTTTTTTCAATTGATGCATCTCGCTGGCCTTTCTACTCTACAGACTTTACCTAGAATAGTCACAAGTATGCTATATTTTCATGTTTCCAATTGAAATCTTTTCCATGACAGAGCAGACCCCCCCACCAAAGTGTGTAACCTTCAGACTTTCTCCACAAATCAGAAATGACTTGGGATGTCATCAAAAGTTTTTATAACAACAAGGGTAAACTTGTATGTCATGTAGTAAGTTTCCTTTGCTTTGTTAATAGGAATACTTCATGGATTTTCTAGCATTGCTAAGATTTATGCTTTAGCTCTCTCTTCACTCACTATGTAGGTTCAAATTCTAAAGTGTTTCAATTCTGATTTCCAAAGACATAGATGAGGATGACTTTCATATGCTTTGGCTACTTAATTAACCATGTAACCATGATCTTTAAGACTGAGTAATAGCTACTACCCCTCAGGTGCCCACTTGCAGAGTAGCAGGGTTGGGAGCAGCTCAGATTACTCAAATCCAAAGGGGTTGGAGCAATAGGGGGAAGTAATGTGCAGCCCTGATTCAAAGGATTTATTTAGAATCAAGTTCAAAGGTGGATGAACTTGCAGGGAATGCTATCCTCTGGTGCAAGCTAGGGTGGCGTGACCAGGGGCTATTGCCTGAGGGTCTCCATTGTTCCCAGCTAGACAAAGCATATTATCTCTATTCTCTATTCTTACCTAACTTTCTGTTCATCTTTACAAGTGAGGTATTTTAGTTAGCTGATCCTGCTAATCTAGCCATAAAATCCAGGCTATTTTCAGCATATACTGGTTCCCTAGTATGTTCCTCTTGCCAGGACTTTTGTCCTTCATGATAGGCCGTTTCCCTGGTTGCATGTTTAACTGACCAGCAAGAACCCAGGACACCAAGATAATAGCCCCAAGAACAAGGAGGGCCAGGGATCTCACACTCAGGAATGTGGTTGACATGGAATTGGGACACAAGATGGTGAGCTTCTACTCTTGACTTTTCATCAAGGAGTGGGTTCCAGTGGTCTGATGCAGCAGTGAAGTCCAAGTCATCTTATTCTTGGTGTCACAGAAAGAGCTTCCAGGAAAGAGCAAGAGTTCATGTTTCTGCAGGCAATCCATTTATAATAATCAGCTCCCATGCGGATTTTATCTAAAACTGACCTGTATCAATTTTAGAACTGATATCCTGGTATCAGGTGTGCGTTTTCCAAAGACTTTTTCTCACATTCCCAAAGAGACACAGTCTCTCAAATCCAAATTTGACTTCAAGTACAAATCCAGTTTCCACCACAAGAAAGGCAGGGGGATTGCAAAATAATTGAATTATTCTCCTTCCAGACTCTTTCGGGGATCTGAAAAAGGAAACTTCTTTTGTGACTGCTTCTATGGTTTCTCAGGGCAGAATCGTGGAAGAGGCGGAATTAATCTCTCCTGGCGGTAAATTTCTAGTCTTGTTTCTTTTCTTTTTGCAGGATTGCAGGAAGGGGAAATGATAAAACATAAAAAGGGACAAAGAAACATTACTTGGTCGGTATTAAAAGTAACTAGAAGAAAAATCACTTTTAGGAGAACAGAAAATTTCCTTTGTTTTTAAACAAATCCAGGAATGTCAAGTTTCCACTTTACAAAGGTGGGGGAGGAAAAAAAGAAACGCTACTTACACGTGGCCGGTTAACCAACTGAGGTTGGTTAGAGCGTGGTGCTAATAACCCCAAGGTCGGGGTACGCGGGCCAGTAGGTTTGCTTTTTTTTTTTTTTTTCCCCCCATTAAATTTGTGCGGTAGGCACTTAACACTGGTACCAACAGCCTCTCCACAAATTTGGGACTATATGTTGTCTTCGTGTCTTAATCCTCAGCAGTGATGCCTTCTTTCCACCTCTCCAAAAAGGGGACGTGGGAAGAAAAATCACCTGGGGGAGGAACGTGATGTGTCTTCAAAACAATAAGACGTACTCAGGCCCCAATGAACTCTGAACTCAGAACCCCTGGTTTATAAGACCAGTGCTCTAACCCCTGAGCTATAGGGCCTCACAGATATGTGATGTGTTGTCAAATACAGATTTTAGTAAACAAGATAAGGCTAAAGAATAGCGATGGCATTGGAGGGTGAGATGTGTATCTGACCATCTGCGGGTCACGTTTCCTTGTCCCTTTTCTAGTCAAATCCACAGAATCTCTTGTAGCCATTTCGTGGTTCATTTACCTGTTTGCCTCCTCCTCCCTGCGCTGATTTTCAACACTGTTGAAATCAGCGTTCTTTATTGTTAAAATAATCACAGGTGGATAGATGCATATTTTCCTTTTTAATTAATTAATTAATTTTAATTAGCAATTGACTTCCACCAGAATTTCTGTCCAGGAGGACAGATTTTTTTTTCCCCTACTTTTGGATGATCAGGACCCGAAACAATTCTGAACACAGAAATGTGTGTGGAGTGTTTGCACACTAATTGTATTAAAGTTCCTTTCTATTAAAGATTTATATATTTTGTCTTGATGAGAGGGATGGCAGAACCTATTTAGAGCAGGCAGGTTTGGGGTGCCCCTCTCCTTGCCCTGTAACATGGCTACTTGTCACCATTCTGTCCAAGTCAGTTTTCGCTGATGTGTAGTATGATGAAAGGAATTTAATAGACCGCTTAGCTTCCTTTCTTTTTTTCATACAAGATGTTCTCCACAGAGCTGGGACAAGGACCCTTTTAAAAAAACTGGCTCACGAGTTAGATCCCTGCTGCCGGCCAGGGAGGGGCCCCACATGGAACAGCAGACCTCTCCTGCTGTGCCCACTGCTCCCCTCAGCAGTGTACTTCTGTTGATCTGCCTGTTCTGCTCCCCCCTCTGTCTGTGGTGAATCCTCTCACCCCACCCCCCACACCTCTGGTCTGTACCCCAGCTCTTGTATGCATAAATAAATACATCTTAATAAATAAATAAAACTGGCGTCATGACAAGATGCTTAAAATCCAAGGTCTTCTCATTTTCATCAGGGCTAAGGCCAAAGTCCTTAAAAAATGACCTAACCAGCTGGGAGAAAACAAACAAGCAATCATACAGATCATTGTGCTTGAAATAAAACTAAAAATTTATTGAAAATATTGAAATAAAATAAATTCCCAGGATTTACCCAGTCGCGTTTCCCCCACTTCCTTCAGGGACAGAGAGGAACTGGAGAGTGAGTTCAGTTGCTAATGGCCAGTGATCCTCAGGCCTAGGAAGTGAAGCTTCCGGGAAAACCCAGGATCCTGATCCTGGTTTGGAGAACTTTCCCACTTGGTGAACTTATGTAGGTAAAATGGACGCTCTGGAGAGAGGAAAAACAAATACTTTTTAAGGAACAACTAGTGACTACCCATGGTGGAAGATGATGGATGCCTTAGTGGTGGGTGAAGTGTAGTAACATAAAAGTAAGGTGGTATCCTATATTTCTAAATCACACACAGTGTTGTAAACCAGTGTTACATTAATATAAAAAAATTGAAAACTAAAAAGCAGATACTTGAAAAATATGTAAGTTAATGTCTTTTAGGAAAATAAAATTTCCAGGACTGTGAAGACTTGAGTATTTAAAACACACTCAGAAATTTTGTGCAGTAAATGCAGGGTCTACTGGGGAAAGAGTGAAGAAAAACAAACGCAGCGCTGTTCCCGCCCGGTTTCGAACCGGGGACCTTTCGCGTGTTAGGCGAACGTGATAACCACTACACTACGGAAACCAACTGGTTATACAGCTCTTGCTTCTCTGAATGTTAATTAATATCAGCCTTGTTGCATCTCTTCTTGGCGAAGGCATTGATTTCCCTCTGCACTTTCCGATTTTCCCAGCAAATGTCTAAACTTAATAACTCAGAATCAGCAAATGTGACTCCCAAAGCTTCAAATGCTTCACACGAACCAGGCAGGCTCCTGGGGAATTTTATTTCAAGAAATATTTGATATGTTCTCCGCTCATTTCTCTGACTTATAAGAGGCTTTTATCTTCATCTTTCTATGATCAGAAAATAGTTCTTTAGGAACTAGAACCGATTGGCTGAGTTGAGGGGACATTCTCTCCAGCAAGGGCACAGTCTCCGAAGGAGACTGAAGGTCACAGGGAGGGTGATGAACGGTGCCCAGGTGTCTGACAAGCGAGGGTGGTAAGTGAGTGACCCGGGACTCTGAGAAAGTGGAATCAGCCGAGCAGGTCCACTAGAACTCTTTTCTGTTATGTACCTCTCGTTTCTACTGCTCTGAAAGGTATAAACTCGGAGCTCGATGGCCGTTAACCTCTCTTCTAGCAGGAAAATGACCATTGGGATGCACCTGTCTTTTCTTTTTCACCCTATTTAACTGTCACTCTCCTTTCTCAGGTACCAGAGGCCAGTCTGCCTTCTACTAGATTCTTAAGGCTGAGCCTCCACAAAGTTGCTCAGTACTGACCAAAGTGGTAGTGAGAACTAGAGGTTGGAGACTCCATCTTGTGGCAGGTAAAACATGGGACAGAAATTGAATGGAATTTTTCTCTGTCCTCAAATCATTACGGCTTTTTTGTATACATTTTTGTACTAATTTTTATCTGTCATATTTAGGTATTTCACTCTATAGAAAATTGTATTTTTATAACCTTTACAGATTGTTCTCCTTAATGATAAGAATCACAATAATAAAATAATATAAAAGACCTTGTCTTTTCTTGCAATCACTATTTACTCCTAATTTAGTTCTGATCGAAGCACTGACAGGTCCAGATTTCCCTCATCACACAAAGGCAAGAATCTCTCAGGCCATCTCTTTGCCCATTGGCAGGAGTATTTGCAAGACCAGAGAGAAAAGCTGTGAGCTGGATGGGCCCATGAGGTGAATGACACATTCTTTCCTCATGATTTAATCAGGCAAGAGAGGACATATGTTTGCCAAAGTGGTGAGCTCTGTGCATTATCAACAAGGGCTGATTTTCTGCATGGGTGGTTTTTAAGCCTGGGGAGAGTTGTCTTTGCAACTTTTCATGCTTATGTGGTACCACTGACACCACCCTCTCATATTGCAATTCTTTGCTCAGGTTGCCAAAACAATAGGTGTCCTCAGTGGTATTTTAGGATATTTTTATAAATCAGTTCTTTTTCAAACCCTACTTCAGGATTTCATTTCACGGCTGGTGCCAGAAACCTTCAGAGACTTTCAACACCATTCTCCAAATATCCATCAAGGAGGGACCTGCTTTGATAAGTTCTTAACTCCCCTCCCAGTCCTTGTGTATCTAGGAACTTACTGACTTGGTAGCTTTATGCACACGTGGTTGTGTCTTGTACATAATAGGTCCTCGGGAAAGAGATTTCACTAGCAGATAGAATTCTTAAAATACTTATTAAAACCAATGTCACATATTCAAAATCCATATTGCATGCATTAGGATTTTCCAAATTTACTCTGGGCTGAGGCGGAGTAGTGGGGGTAGGGGGCTTTGTCTCCTCAATATTAGCCTGAGGTTACTGTCATGAAGTGCTCATAAGACAATCAGATTGAGTTTGGTTGAGGGCTTAGATTCAGCAGTAAAACAGCATTCTCTGATGAGGAATAAATCCTGTCTTTATTACTACTCTCCCCTTGGCTTTTCTTTCCAGAGCCACTTAAAAGAAGGGTCTTCTCTTGAGCGTAAATCATGATCATAGAGACTTGGGATTGGAAAAGTGAGTATTCCTGTTGTAGTCTGTGCGGGTTTTTTGTTTGTTTTTGACGTGACATCCTCATTTTAATGCAAATCCGTGAAATCAGGGAGGGTGCCGTCAGAAAACACGTGTTAAAAATAAAACTTTTTCATTAGATTTCTCCAACAAGCATTATAAAGATTAGTTTCTGCTCTACATTTCAAAAATCCTGATTGAGAATTTCACGAATATAAAATTCATCCATAGTCTTCCTGAAAAATTGCAATTCTAATTAAGCTAGTAATCCTTGATGTCGCACCAGCCTTCCAGCACCGGGATGGCCGAGTGGTTAAGGCGTTGGACTTAAGATCCAATGGACAGATGTCCGCGTGGGTTCGAACCCCACTCCCGGTAGGGAGGTTTTAGTGGGTATTTTAAGTGACAAACGTTACATTTGTGCAAAATCAACAACTGTAGTTAAGTTTGCATTGGTGATACTTGGATTTTTTTTTTTTTAAGATTTATTTATGCATACAAGAGCTGGGGTACAGACCAGAGGTGTGGGGGGTGAGAGGATTCACCACAGACAGAGGGGGGAGCAGAACAGGCAGATCAACAGAAGTACACTGCTGAGGGGAGCAGCGGGCACAGCAGGAGAGGTCTGCTGCGCCATGCGGGTCCCCCCACTGGCCGGCAGCAGGGATCGAGCTCGTGCTGCAGCGACCACGGTTTGCCTCATAGTGCATTGCTTAACCCACTGCCGCCACCAGGGAGACCCCATACTTGGATTTTAGTCTCCTTTGTTCAACCTGACAAAATCTCCTTAGAGTGATTGAATTTAGGTCATTTACATGCAATAATTGTTGATTTATTTGTATTAAAATATTGGTTTCTATATTTACATTGTTCTTTGTTCCTCATCTTTCTTTGAAATAAATACATGAGCTTTTTTCATGATTTAATTTTTTCTCCACTAGTGCCTTATCCATTATTTGCCTTTGATAAGACAATCTGCAGTACTGCTCCTTAGGATTTTCTATATACAACTATAATTAATAAAATTCTACCGTCAAATATTAAGCTGTTTCCTGTGCAGTGTGAGAAACTATAACAGTATACTCCCTCCTATATTTTGTGTTATTGTCATTATACATTTTGCTTTCATGTACCCTGTAAATGACAAAAAACATTTTTACTAGTCAATTATTTTTAGAAGTGATTAAAACTGGGGAAGTATTCCTTATTTATACCTTCACTGTAACCATTTTGTGGATACCTGAAAAACATTTTCTATTGGGCAGGTCTGCTAGTTATACACTAGTTTGTGTTTGTCTGAAAATATCTATTTCAAGAAAAAAAAATTTACTGAGTAGAGAATTCTGGGTTAACATTTTGGTTTAATTTTTGGTCTCAGTGCTTCAAAATGTGTTTCACTGTCTTCTGGCAATACCTAATTTCTGATGAGAACTCTGCTGTTGTTTATGTTGAAAATACATACTGAAATAAATATTACTTATAGACGAATGTCTCAACTACATGTAATATATATTTTGTTGATGGACTTCCTTATGGAACCTATTTCAAGTCAAACAGACGCCATCTTGTGTCTGCCAGGGCAAGAGTTCTGCGTAAAAAGTAAGCAGACTAATTGAACTCATCACCCTGACTCAACTCATTATGAGTGACAATGAAAAGATACCCACTCATTGATTTATTCTTATCCATGGCTATGAAAGAACAGGAAACCTGTTTTCTATTTATAGATCACTAGGAACGACACAGGAAGCCCATTCCTCATGATTACTACAAAGACCCCACACTGCAACATTCTGTTCAAACCAATCCAAGAATTCCAAATAAATGACCTAATCCTAGCCAGAAGCACTCCCTGCTGAATTTTTTAAAATTCCTTTTGCCCTGTTCCCTCATTGCCATTGCTTGAAGATTAAAACCAACCTACCAACCTTCATTCAAACAAGCAAGGATTTTGAGTGCTAAATTTCTCCTGGACCATGGAGAGATTGTGGTTAGTGGGTTGGAAGGAAGAACTAATGGCACATGGTGGGGGTGGGAGTGGGGAAAGGATCCATGGTTGCTCAGCTTGGAGAAGGATGCAAGGGTCACAGGGAGGGGGTTGCTTAGGGACAAACAAGGTAGGTGGGCCAACAGAGAGCTCAGAGTAAAAATCTGTGGTGAGAAGCACAGCAGTTTGTGAGAATTACATTTTTTGATTTAGCAGTGAGAAAGAAGAGGAATGTTATGAGGGGAATTTGAACCGGGGCAGGAAGGGTCAGTGGATTTCAAATCCATTATCTTAACCATTTTGCCATCATAGCCTGACTTAAGTGGATTCCTTACATGTTTGAAAAACTATTCATAAAAAGGATCCTGCCTACAATAATTTGCCAGAGTTGGCCACAATGTCAGAAATGTGCCAATGTTATTTCTTTCTTCATTCAAAATGAACTCAATTCTGGGAGACTTTTCTGCTCACTCAGATCAAGTACATGATCAAGGTACCCTAAGGGTTGGTTTCTGGTGAGATGTTACTTTCTGGTTTCTGGATGGCCATCTTCTCATGGTCTCCATTTGGTCTGTCTTCTGAGTCTGTGTGGACAGAGAAATCTCTGGCTTATCTATTTATAAGGGCACAAGTTCAATTGGATTAGGGCTCCACCCTTATGATCTTAATCACTTCTCTGAAGTTCCTATTTCACACATAGTCACACTGAGTGATAGGATTTCAACATATACATTTTGAGGGGACATCATTCAGTTCATCACCAACTGGTCAGTGAAGTGCCAACATTTGGCTTCTGTAACCCTATAATACAGTCATCTCCATTGTGTTTAAGGAAGCCAGTCAAAGGTAGCCATTCCTACTGTAATTTCTGATCTACAAAGCCACCATGGAGCAACTCAAAGGTGCTGAGGCTCCCTTCATGAATTTTTTTCTCACAGTATCAGTGAAAGTCAGTTCTAGAGAATTCCATGATAAATCCATTCTAGAATTTCAATTGCCTTAAGACTTTAGATACTTTGTTCTACCTTGCAAATACAGATATTCCCATTCTATTTTATTGGATCACTCTAACTTTGGGTCCAGATATTAATTATTTATTAATTTTAAAACTTTAGTAAATAAAAAATTAGAACTATTCCTGTTACAGGGCAACCCTAATATAAAATGGGTTTCCCTGACTGGGTCCTCACCCACGCATTTAGAAGACTTTTATAATAAGTTTCAACTTTAGGCACACACAACAAAAGTTATTAAAGGGTTTTTATTTTATAAAAGAAGGGGAATAAAGTAGAAATAACACTAAGGGAAGAAAGGGATACAAGTCCATAAATATCCTATTAGATTTTTTGAGCTGGAATGCAATGGCATGTTGAGAGCTGATTCTGAATCAAGCGAGATGGTTTTAAAGGAAGAGAGAGCCCAAGGCTCACCTTTTTGGCTTTATAGCTAGCCTGGCTGCTTAAGTCCACCTTCAGGTTCCAGTGATCTACTTTTTGATAATTATATTATTGGATTTGTGGTTCTGGAACACTGGTGGCCTGGAGTGGGGCTTGGAGTTTATTTGTGTAATTTATTCAGGACTATCTTTCCCACTAACATTCCCAGCACCTTAAGTTAAAACATTGAATCAGGTATCTCTGCCCACTAAGACCATATCAGTGAATTTGGTTTGATGCAACTTTATATTCCACCTTGATCCTACACCCTTAAAATCCATTCTGTTCAAATTCACCAGGTTTCAATCAATAAAAATTGGCAAAATTAATCAGTTCTCTTGATGTATATCACACCTCTGACTGGGATATGTACTAGACCTTCTGGAGTGTCATAAACGGGAGAATGTAGGTTTACATTCTGAAGATTATCAGCAAGACAACTACCTCAAAGAGGTCATTAAAAACTCCTCAGAGCATACTGACTTCTCAGGGCTAAAGGAAGGGCTGCTTCTACCATTAATAAGAATTATAATCTGGAAATGTAGAATAATTTCCTTAAATGTGGTTGGGAGAGGTGATAGCGCCCACCTTCTAAGCTTATTTCATTCCAGAAAAAAAGTTTTCAATCTTTCTGATTTTTAGCAAAAATCTCTGAATAAAAGAAGACCCATATATCGTTAAATTTTCATACAGTTTCCTTTCCTTGGCTACTATCCTATCCCTACCCACCCCTCAACATAGGAATCGAACTTTTACTTGAGTCAGTTAATTTTTTCACATAACATTTAGAAAGCTCTGTTATCAGTCTAAGTCTCATCAAGAGGGTGGAGTTGAGCATCCAGGCTGGCTATAAAACCAGAGAGGTGAGCCTTAGGCTCTCTCTTCCTTTAAAGCCATCTCACTTAACTCAGAGCCAGCTCTCAACACGCCATTGCATTCCAGCTCGGAAAATCTGGTAAAATATTTACGAATTTGTTTCCCTCTCTTCCCTTAGTGTTATTTCTACTTTATTCCCCTTATTTTGTTTTCTTTTTTTGAATAGTAAGAACAATTTTATTTATTTATTTTTTATTTAATTAATTATATTTGGCATCGTTTGTATTCCCCAGGGAGTACCCACCACCATTCCACCCACGCACCTTCACCTTAGTCCCTAGTGCTCTTTCTGCCCTCATCCCCATCTCTGTCCTCCCTTCCTTCCCCTCCCCCCACCATGGTCCCTTTGGTTTATCTTGGATTTTTGGTCTTGTCTTTTGTTTGCTTTTGGTTATAACTGCCCATATCCTTGAGCTTCTTCTTTGTTGTTGTTGTTGCTCTTTCATTTTCCTCCTAATAGTGAAGCCATCTGATATTTTTCTCTTGCCTTCTGACTTGTTTCACTGAGTATAATCCCTTCTAGTTCCACCCATGTTGCTATAAATGGCCCTCGTTTCTCATTTTTGATTGCTGAATAATATTCCATTGTGTGTATGTACCCCATCTTCTTGATCCAGTCATCTACTTTTGGGCATTTGGGTTGTTTCCAGGTCTTACCAATTACAAATAGTGCTGCAATGAACATAGGAGCACAGGTGCTCTTTTGAATTGGTGTTTTTGTGTCCTTTGTATTCCCCTTCTTTTGTAAAATAAAACCCTTTAATAACTTTTGTCACGTGTACCTAAAGTTAAAACTTATTGTAAAAGTCTTCTAAGCGTGCGGGTAAAAACCCAGTCAAAAAAATCCATTTTATATTAAAGTTACCCTGTAACAAAATCATGATGTTGTACACCTTAAACTTAAACAGTGCTGCATATCAAGTCTATCTCAACTAAACGGGAGGGAAAAACATCAGTTCCACACACAAAAAAAATCCTCTAGGATGCACGCCTGCAATTCGAACAAGAGTTGGAGCAATTGTGTGAAGTCTTCTGTTGAGTTCATGAGGTTTCATTTATTTTTAGCAAAGGAAAAAAATACATTACAGTAACGGGATCTGGACAGGCCTGCAATAAAACTAGTGGGGACTTTGTAGGCAAAATGTGTTCAATAATACATGGGCGGGGGTAAGACTCACCGGCGGGTGTTTCCGTAGTGTAGTGGTTATCACGTTCGCCTCACACGCGAAAGGTCCCCGGTTCGAAACCGGGCGGAAACAAATAGTTTTTCTCTCCCTCAAAAACAACTTGATTTCAGATATTGAACGTGTGTCTACTTTGCAAATAATAAAACACACAGATAGTTGCTCTTTTACTTTGAAAGCCATTGATTCTAAGACTCCCGCGTTGCTGCATGGCTCCGCTGTGCACGCGGAGCCCGCTTTCTATAGGTTGCCTACGCCTCACTACCGGGTTCAGGACCGATGTAAGGGGGTTCCCGGGCAAGGAAGCCTTAGAGAAACTATATGAGCGTGTGCGCGGGCGCTTGCTCTCTTTGCATCTGGATTTCGACAGAAGACAACGGTTTCACCTTGAGGCCGAGTGGCAACAGCTAATCTTTGTCCAGTTAGGACATTGCTTCCGCCTCTAATTCATTTCTTGTGGGATAAAAGGGTCAACCCAATCCACAGACGCTCTGCACCGTGGCGGGTGAGATGCAGGGGATGCACAGTGCTGGGAGCTGTGCACATCCCGGCTCTCAGGAGCGCTGGAATAGATTCCCCAGGCCTGCCCTAGGCTGCCCAAGCCGGAGGGAACGCGGGTCGCAGCGGATTTCCTGCCCGGGATGTGCGCCTAGAGCGAGAAAGGGAGGGAGTGCGCCCTTGAAATAAACTTCACCCGGCAGCTCTTTCTTCCAGACTTTTGCATGATTCCGTGTCCAGCTCAGGTTGGCGGTGCCCGGCAGGCCAGGATCGTCTCTGCGGGAGGAAGAACCCACAGAATAAAAAGCAAGTTCACTCTAGATCTCTTGGCCCTCTTGCACCAACTGTGTAATTTTCATCACTGGGGAGCTAAATGTGCTAGGGTGATCAATTTTTAGAGCACTAACCCGGGACATACCAGGCCCAAACTAACAAGCATGATCCGGGAGGGCTCGGTTCTAGGTTTTAGAGGGGCTACCTTGACGGTTCTTCCGTCCCTGCAGTCCCTAGCCTGGCTCTCGGGCGCCACCAAGTGTCCGAGGACCGGCCTGCAGCGCCAAGTGCGTGACCTTTCTGAGCGCGGAGCACAGTCCGCGGTCCTCGGCTGCTGAGCTCCGTTTCTAAAACGGAGGAACCACCCCAAGGCCAGGGGCTAGAGGGGATGCGGGTTCAAGGGTAGAATAGACCTGCCCGAATGGTCTCCAGAAGCGGAGAGTTCTCCGAGTCTTCTGAATCCTGAATCGCGGTAGCTGCGTGGTGACCGGCCCCGCCCTCTGGGGCTTGGCTTATGCCCCGGGTCTTCTCGAGTTGTTGAAACTCGGGACGTTTTGGAGTCTTCTTCGGTCCGTTTGAGAAAAATAAAGTTTTTTTCAGAAAGAAGTAGAGTTTATCGGTGTTGGCAGCTATGTTACCCTTTATGGAAAGGAAAGTATTTCTTAAATTCTCACGAGAAATTTCAGAGGCCATAACTTGGTAGCTGCGTGGTGACCGGCCCCGCCCTCTGGGGCTTGGCTTATGCCCCGGGTCTTCTCGAGTTGTTGAAACTCGGGACGTTTTGGAGTCTTCTTCGGTCCGTTTGAGAAAAATAAAGTTTTTTTCAGAAAGAAGTAGAGTTTATCGGTGTTGGCAGCTATGTTACCCTTTATGGAAAGGAAAGTATTTCTTAAATTCTCACGAGAAATTTCAGAGGCCATAACTTGATGTAACTTTAAAACCAGTGAGTAAAACCATTCACTGAGGGATGGCCGGTTAGCTCAGTTGGTTAGAGCGTGGTGCTAATAACGCCAAGGTCGCGGGTTCGATCCCCGTACGGGCCACTACAAGTCGCGCTTTTCTTTCCCTGCAGCATGGAGGTTGCCACCTTACCTCAACTACAGGTAGTCCTAAGATCACCTTCGTTGAACTGTTTCATTTGTGAAGTTGGTTTTTTCTTTTAAAGAAACAACGTACGAAAGTTAGGATGTAGAGGTTTTTTACAGAAAACTGAATGAGATAAGGGGGTACATTTAGCAAAGTGGGGATAGGGAGAATTTCTAGCATTATTATTCTGAATAAAAGGATAATAACACTGTTTTAATAACATAATATTCGAAGGAGAAAATGCCAACTTTTGTGACGCCAAGTTGCTCAGTTGGCCAGGGTGCTAGTTCTAGAGTATTAAGGCTGTGGGTTTTGTCCTGCAACACTAGAATGGTGTTTAGGTTTTCTTTTTCTATCTGGGAATATCTCAGACTCGTGGCGTTATCTTTGCGCCAGACCACATAGAAACTGTGATTACCTGATATTTGTTTGTCGTTGTTAATTATTGAGTTGTGAGAGAATTAGTTGAGAGAATAGGTCTTTAAAGTCCTCATCACAACATTTTTTTCCCTAACTATGTATAATGATGGATGTTAACTGGACTTATTGTGGTGATACTTCCCCAATATACACAAATACAGAATTTTTAATTGTACTCTTAAAAGAATATGATATGTCAACTATCAATACATTTAAATTAAAAAAGAAAAAGAAAAATCTCCTTTCATCCCAGGCATCCAGCTCCATTCTCTTGGGTTAACCACAGTTAATAGGCCCTTCCAGCCTATTTGCTATGCATAGGTAAGTATAAGTGTGTGTATGTGTAAGGTCATATTAAAAATAATATACCCCCAAAGCAGAATTAGTTTTAGACAAAATACCTATAAACATAATGACTAACCATATTTTCAAAGAAAACAGTGAACATTTCATATAATTTATAAACATGGATGAACATAATTTTCACAGAGGAAAACATATTGCAAAGTAACATATAGTAAACCTAATATGTAATCTACCACGTATAGACAAACCATGCAGTAAGGATAAATCAAGAAGATATCAATAATATAGCAGAAAGATTGGGTAAGTGCAGGGTAGCATTTTTATGTATTAATAAGACTTCATAAATAAGTGATATAAATCCTAATTGAAAACCTAATTGTCCCTAAAGATACTAAATTCAAATTAGATAAGTACAGCTTTGATCAACTTAATATTTTAAAAGAGAACTGAAATTATGACTGATTACACTCTACTGCTATTTTCTAATAGCAAGTTAAACACCACCAGGATTCTGATAAATAGAAACATATCATAGTCAGGATGATCATTGATAAGTTATGAAGAATTTCCTAGTCAGTATACAATTTTTGAAATATTTATATTAATAATATTTAACCATGTAAATTTGACTTAGAAATAGCTAAGCTTTTCTCCTCTTCCTCCTTCTCCCCCTTCCCTTCCTTTTCTTTCTTCTACCCTCTTTCTCCTCTTCCTACTTCTCCTGGCATGGTTTCAGATTTGACAACTTGTCCTATGCAACTCATCGAAAGTAATATACCAAGTAATCCTAATTTTTTCCATTACTTTCCTTTTTGGATCCAGGCACCTTTTGGGAAATCTCAGACAGTTTTAGGTTCAAAAGAGATCCTGAAAGTTTTATTTTACACTTAGGCTCAGGGAAAGCAAAAATTATAAGTTGCCTGGACATTTGGACATTTAGGATAGGAATTAGATTGTGGTTGCTTGAAAAAACACTCGACTACTTATTTTGAAGTGACAATAAAACACTTAAAAATAAACATTGAGGGCTAGGTGATTGTAAAGAATTTAGCTTGTTCTTAGGTGAGAAATCTTTGTTTCCTTAAACAATGAAATGTATAATTAAGTCAGAATAAGCCATAAAAGGTTGTCCTGAGTTCTGCTAACCTACAGAATATTTGCTGTTACTATTTGCTGTTTGCTAAGCAGATTACACAGGGGAAACAACCAAATTTGTCACATGTAAGTGAAATCCATAAACAGTAAACAAAGAAACAAGTCCCTCAGAATTTTAAACAAACTTCCTGAGATTTTAATACATTTCATGACTTTTCAAATTAGGTAATAGAAAATGAAGACAAATAAAATTATTTACAAATTTTGTCCTTATTATGCTCTTCCATATTTTGGACAATCTGACACTTTAGGACTGACTTAGGAATCTACAAAGCAGAATTAATTTCATACTAAGATGCTATTAACATGCAATGTGTTCAACTTTGTTATCTTCAAATGAATTAGTAAATATTTTTAAAAATTGCATTGGAGAAGAGAGGATGGGGAGGAGATTTTGTGTTGGAATTGTTTGTAATGAAACCAGATTTCAAGTTTCTATTTTTAGATTCATAAGTCTTCAAGACATAGTCTAATCAATTACTCAAAATGTTTTATGACAGTTGTCCCAATCCAAAGGGCCCTTCCAACTCCAGTCTTCTCACAGTGATCAGACTCCTCAGTGAATAAAAGGGTCCATTGGAGAATTAAAACAAGGATCAGAAGGCCCTTGAGAAGTAGTCTTCTGAGAAAATATTCTGCAGTACCAGAATGTAAATAAATCAATAGATAGGTTGATAAATAAGTCATTAAAATCATACTTTAAAGTCTGATTTATAAATCCATTTCTTTAAAATGCAAGTACACTATTAGATATTCATATTTTCAAATGTTTTCTTGAACCTTATTATTTATTTTGATGTGTCTGTCTTAGTCTTGCTTGTCTTAATCATTTACTTTTATGAAGATTTCATGTTACTCCTTTATAAAAAAAAAATCCTCACTGAGTCTGTTATCTTGGAAAACTTTAAAAATGGTGTTGGGACCATATATTTTGTCTCATCTTTTGACATTGCTCTTAAGTTCCTTTCTCCTTCTTTACTAAGTAGAACAGAGAAAGAAGTGGGAGGATTTCATTTCCTTTTTCTCCAACCAGGTAGGGAGGGTAGTCTGGGGATATATTAATAATGGAGTGTGATGTCACAAACATTCCTCTGAGTTCATTATAAACTCAATCGACTTTATGAAACAGCTCATAAATTGTGTAACATCTTATCTAGCAAGTAGAAAAATGCTATGAGAATCTGTACCAATTGAAAGTTTTTTATAGGTAGAAAAAGGCAAGATAAGGGAATTATTTCAGGTTTAGTTACTTACCCATGATGGGTAAAAAGATTTCGTGGCAGATTATCTTAGCTTCCTTTGGGGAATGGGAAAGATGACCTTATTGGTGCTAACCAGAAAATTCCATATTGACCAGGTGAGACTGCATTCCTGGGGGAGGTTGAAACCCCAGGAGGGTTGAAGCTGTCCTAAGGTTAGGTAATGAGTCTTGATGGGCTTAGCTTAAGTGCCTCCATTTTGCACTTGATCTTAGCCAAAGGGCCAAATACCTCTATTTTGGCTTGTCATTTTCTTTTTAACAGGAGGAATGTGTCAAACTTCAGAAGTGTGGGTTGAGTTCAGAGTAACTGACAGGTGTTAGGTAGTCAGAGTTTGGCTCTTGACTTGCGTTCCATTTAATATTTCATTCAAGAATTGTTTGGGACTACTTACTGACACATACCTGAGACATATTTGTTACTTCCTGACTGAACTTTTCTTAAATATAGGGCAGGAATAACACTTTCATATATAATACACAGGCCTAAGGGTATTTTTAGTCTTCACTGAATTTAGTTTGCAAGAATGAGATAACCTACAACATTAAAGCTATATGAGGTTTGGGATTATGGGGGAGGAAAAATAATTTTCCCTCTTCCCTTCAAAGTTCTTATCTGTAGATTAGAACTATAATAAAAGACAGTTCAACAAGAGAAGAACAAACCAAAGTTTATCAACACGTGGAAGTCATGTATACATGAGAGATACCCAGAAGAAAAGTAGTAACTCTCAGAGGAAGCTTAGCATTCCATAGAATTCATACTTTCTTAAACCAAGAACAATAAATGTATGGAGAAATGTCAGGACAAAGGAAAGCAGAAGTGGGCTTCCAAGGGAAGCAATAAAGAATGGTTACTTAAATTTGCTATTCGGAGTCCAGGCTGGAGGGCCTAGACTAGCCTCTAGTAGTTAACCTTTGTTCTTCCTGGTATAGAAGGAAGGAGGTACACCTTTGTAAATCTATGTCCTGCTTTTAGGCAAATAGGAGATTTTCTTATCTCTGTTCCTTCTCAGTTGCCTTCAGTTCAAAATAATCCTAATATCAAGGTGGCATATTTTGAGGTTTTACAATCTGCTACCCTACCATCTTTGTCTCAGGCATATTTTATTTATTTACACAAACAAAAACTGGGGTGCAGGCTAAAGGTGTGTGGGGTGTGTGTGTGAGAGAGGATTCACCGGAGACAGAGTGGAGAGCAGAACAGGTGCATCTACTGGAATACACTGCTGAGGGGAGCAGTGGGGAGACAGGAAAGGTCTGCTGCAACATGTCCTACCATCTTTTTTATTTTAACATTCCTTTGGCATAGGTAGGGGAGAACTCTTAGGAATGAATGGAGGAAGAAAAAATTAAGTCTATTGTGGAGTATAAACAGGATTTCAGGCATAATCCAGGCCTAAACAGGGAAAAAAGGGACTCTGGACTGCTAATCATAACCTGTGAAATCTCTTTAACTACAACAGAAAAGTCCAAGTGTACACCAGTGCTGCATAGTGTATTTTAACTTATGAAATACAATGTCATTTAAGATTCAGGAAAGTGATATCCTGTTTGTGATTTACTTTCACAAAATGTCATTGAGTTCCAGTTTCCCCCCCTTACACTCAGAGGTTTCTACTGATAAGACATTTCTTGAGTTGTACAAAACCAAAATGGTGAGTCTAAGTTTCACCAGTGTTGTCAGAAGTCTAACTTCAAACCAAATGCCATGACAATAATTCTTTGCCTGAAAATGGCAAAACAAACTCCATTATTCAGCTGAATATGTTGACTGCCGATGTTAATAGCTTTGAAGCTGAAATTCCAGGACAGAATTTGGAATATTATCTTATCACCTACTATGAGGTTATTTTTGCTCATTTCATACACTAAATGGTCCTCAGCAATCCCACTGCTTTCTATCACCTACAGAAATCCTATTCCTTTTCATTTTTCCTTAAACCCTCATATGGTGATACAGTCTACTAGCAAGATACTCTTTACGTGTTTGCTTCGGCAGCACATATACTAAAATTGGAACGATACAGAGGAGATTAGCATGGCCCCTGCGCAAGATACTCTTTACAACTGGGATAGTGATGCAGGATTTCCCATCTATACAAATTCCTCAAAGCATTAGAAACATGTCTAGTGGCAGGTAGACTATTGAAAACAGAAAATCAAACAAAGAAGGCCCCGCTGGGATTCGAACCCAGGATCTCCTGTTTACTAGACAGGCGCTTTGACCAGCTAAGCCACAGGGCCCTCTTTTAAAGCAATGTTCTGTTATATCATATTTGTATATATTTTTTTTTTTTGGTGAAATGTGGCAATTTGATAGACATTTACTCGGTTTCGTGACAAAGAGAACATGTCTGTTTCTCAATTCATACCAAAGCAAAAACTTCAACATTTATAAAAATGTATGTTTCAAATGCAAGGTTTTAAAAATTATTTCAAAGGAAAATGAAATTCCTATTGTAGGTGACCATCGCCCTCTTGAGGAAATATTAGATATTGCACTCTGTTTCTCCGTTAATTTGTTCATTTTGTCCACAAATGTTGAATCACAACTGTATTAAATGTATTTTTCTATGTATTGGAGACAGAACGTTAGTTTTGTCTGACAAAATTCTTCCCTTATAAAATTTGCATTCTAGAGAGAGGTCAAGAAAGCAAGTTTTAAAAATTTGTATGCTCTTTTCCCCCAAAGGAGGAATATAATACTAACCACTCTACCTCCAAGTTACAAAGCCCACTGAGCTACCTTCCAAACTAATTTGCTGCACTTGAGCAGGACTGTCATACTTGCTGCTATTTATCTAATCAGAAACAAGAGAGCCAGCAAAGATGAGGACATACCTTTGCAGAGGAGATTTGCAAACACCCTTCCAACTCCCCCAAACTAGACTCTGTCAGCCTCATGTTCTTTCCAAAACAGGCTGCCTCAACAGATCAGTGGCTTAGGATGGGTTTTGGCAAGAAGATGTCTTTGCTTCCATCTCAATTTTGTTCTGCTCACTGACCCACTGGGTTAAAACAGAGTTGGTCCTGTCCTCATAGATTGCAAAACTGAGTAGAGGATACAGAGAAATGACGAGAAAATTAGGGCGTACTGTGATAAATAGCATCACAGAATGCTGTGGAAGCCTCTGACTTGGGGGTGGGGAACAGAGCATGGTAGACTCATATGACCTCTCACCTCAGCTTCTGTCGAGTGGGTGTATTTAGAGGGGGTTGTGGTCAGTTTGGCCTGAATACAGTTTTCATGTGGGGGAGAACAGATGAAACCACTGTGGATTTGCAATTCAGACCACTCCAAGATTCTCAGAGTTGGTGTCCTCAAGATGGCCTGCCCTCCCAGTGAAAGCCTTGGAGGACAAAGAGTAGCCCTCCCCACCCTCTGAATCCCTTTGCCTATAGGTTAGTGAGAAATTCATTATTACTCCCTTTAGTGACCTAGTCAAATATGGTTTGTTATTTTGTGTATCATCCAGTGTAGGCGTCTCAGTAAACATAACCTCTCCTCTGAGCTTAGTGATCCCCTCCTTATCAGTAATGCTCTCCTCCTCTTCCCTGTTCCTCAGACCCTGACCTCAGTCCTTGCTTTACGATTTAGGTCTTGCTCTCCTGGACTCTTACACTAGCCCTCCTGTGTGCCTGCTGTTGAATCTGTCTCCCTCTGTGGACCAGTGGAATCTCTAATGGTACAATTCATGTCCCAAGTTTTTACACAATCCGCTTCCATCTCCATGCCTAAGAGATGTCAGACACCAAGAATTAGAACTCCTAGCATGCTGTGAACCCAACTGGCTTCCTGCATGGGGGTTTGCTGGGAGCTAGCAGAGGAGTTAAGCATCCATATTTGACTTGTAACTGAACACTTGGGTGCTGGGACTCTCTTGCTGTTCTGGCTTAGACTTGCACTCTGGTATTGCTGGGGGAGACACATGGAGGAGTGACCTGTAGAGATACCTGGAGGAGTGACTTAGAAAAGAGACATGTGGGGAAGTTGCTCTTGGTCCTGGGAAGAGCCATGGCAGCAGTTATCTTGACCTTATTGTGGATTATGTGGTGTATTTCACATTTTCTCTTTCCTTCTCTCTCTGGTATCTATCTCACCCTTTTCTTGTGGTTCTTTGCCAGAAGGTACTTAGACTTGTGGTGGGCTTTCAGGCTTCAGCAACCCTGTTTTCCATTGAGCCTATCTGGCTGGGCATTTTCCCAAGGGGGATGGAGTAATTTTCAGAATTTACTGTTATTTGAAATCCATTCTTCTCTCTCTGTACACCAATTGTGAGTTATGATTTTTAACAAAATAACCTAAAGATAAAAACCTTTCTAGCAGAGAAACCTTTCTATATAGTGTAAGAGTGGGTTAGCATGAGAATGGCCATCTCCAAGACCGAAAAATCAATTTACTGAGTATGTGACTTGGAAAAAAAGAACTAGATAAGACCCTAAAAACAACTTAATCACAAACACCAGAATGTGGGCAGTACCTCACAGGGACCAGATGTCCTGTTGCAAAGAGCTTATCTTGCAAAACCCCCGGGGATGTGGAATAAGCCAAAGATATGTAGAGCTATGGAAAAGTACTGTGAGTTAGATATTTTGAAACTGCGATATAAACCTTTGCCTTTGAGTGCTAAGGGTCCTTGTTGAAACCCGCTGAGTCAGGCAGATACTTGGACCCCAGCTAGCTGGAAATAAACCTCACTGTGTGACTTGCACTATCATGAGTGTCCTCTGTGCCTTTGAGGGGAGGCCAACTCCGGGACCCTAACAATAGGAGGGCAAGCATCTAGTTACAGAGCATTTGCTCTTTGTCATGTAATTCACCATCTCATCCTGTAAATCTCCCTCCTCTGGAAGTTCCAGGCCCTTAACCCATTCCTTAGCTCAGGAAATACATCCCCATATCCCCTCACTGATCTTGGGATGCTTGTAGAGGTGGAGTTCCCATGTGTATGTAATCAAATATTTTTTCCTTCTTACTAATCTGTTTGAGTTTATTTTGATTATGTGACCCACCTTAGAAGAACCCATAGGGGTAGAGGGAATTTTCCCATCTACCCTGACACTCCTCATTCATCCCCCATGATGTACTTGTATGAAGATTTCATTGGGAGATGTCTGTAGGAGCAGAATGACTACTCTCATTATTCTCTAGCTAGTTAATTCTCATTTTCTCACTAATTAGCTCTCATTACTCTCTAACTAATACTCATTAATCTTTGGTCAATCTACATTCTCATCAGCACTCAATATCTCTTTATCCTTACCCTTGATTAACATTATCCATCTTTTGACTTTATAATCTACTCTGTAATCTCATTTTTTTTAAAAGATTTATTTATTTATGCATACAAGAGCTGGGGTACAGGCCAGAGGTGTGGGGGGGGTGTGAGAGAATCCACCAGGTAGAGTGGGGAGCAGAACAGGCAGATCAACAGAAGTACACTGTGGGGAGCAGCGGGCACAGCAGGAGGGGTCTGCCGTGCCATGTGGGCTCCCTCCCTGGCCGGAGGCAGGGATCGAACTCGTGCTGCAGTGGCTGCGTTTTCTTCATATTGTGTTGCTTAACCCGCTGCGCCACCAGGGAGGCCCCTGTAATCTCATTTTTAAAAAATTCACATTTTTATTTTCTAAAGATTTTGAAGATCTGTTTATGTGTTAACTATTGAATTCACATTATCTGCACGGACTCTTATTATTTGCTTGTGTTTTATGGAAGTTGGTGTATCTTTTATGTTGATGTACAGGGGATATATTGTAGCTATTAGCCTGCTGGGAGTTTTGGCACTTTTCTGCACTTTTAGCACTTTTCTGTGCTTTTTTAACACTTTTCTACACTTTTATTATCTGCAACTGTTACAGGGCAAACCTAATATAAAATGGGTTTGCCTGATTGGGTTTTCACTTGTGCGTTTGAATGGCACTTATGATGCCCCAACTGTAGGCACATACAATAAAGGTTAATAAAGGGTTTTATTTATAAGGGAAGGGAAATAGCGTAGTGAATAACATGAGGGGAAGAGAGGGATATAGATTTGTAAATGTTTTACCAGTTTCTCAGAGCTGGACCCCAACGGTGCACTGAGAGCTGGCTCCTAAGGAAAAGAGAGCCCTAAGGCCCACATGTTTGCTTTTAATATTTAGCTTGGCTGTTTAGCTTTACCCTCAGGTCCCAGTGATCCGTTCTTCGATAATGGCCTTATGGGATTTGTAGTTTTGGAATGGGGGTCGAAGTCTATAACTTATTTCTGTAATTTATTCAGGAGGGTCTTTCCCCCTAACACAACTACATTGCCTCTCTATTGGCTTTGTGGGGGAACTTAAACAGAGATCCTTGATTTTATGAAGGATTTCTCTTTTTCTTTCTTCTTACGGATTATACTTTCAAAGTTATACATTTAGGTTCTTTTCCTTTAAGATAGGAGGTTTAATCTTTAACCTATTCTCTTTTTAAAAAAAAAGTAGAGATTTTTTATCATTTGAGATGTTGATCCACTTAGACATCTAGATAAGTGTATTGTTGTTTATTTAAATACGACAAACTGTTGAAGTTATGTGTTCTCAACATTTTGGTTAGTAAGGACATCTAGAACTTGTGTGTGTTCATGCAGTATCCTATATTTCCTTTATCTTAGTTTCTTCACATTTTCAATTATTTATATTTATTAAATTAACCTTTTTTCCTGTTAGAAAATATGTGCAAATAGTCAGGAAGAATCCAGTTATTCTCTAATACCACGCCCAATCCCCTGACAATGGAGATGCCTCTGTAACAATTCCACTTTTGGGGGAGGCTGAAACTACAATTAGGTTAAATAGTAAATCTTGGTGGGCCTTTTTCTAAACTTGTTTTAGTTCTCTTGGTGAGCAGGCCCAGAGTTTGAAGGAGATCTTTGAATTAAAATTTTGCCAGAGGGAAGGAGAGGCCCTGGGGTAGGCCTGAAAGTCAAACTGACATGACCAAACAACAGAAAAAAGATATATACACATTAAAGTATAGAAAATATACAAAAGTATAAAGTATAGAAGATATACAAAGAAGCAGTTAGAATCCTGCACACAAGTGCTATGTCGAAAAAATATTGTGACAAAGGAAAGTGGGTTAGGGCAATTAATTGTGAAAAAAGAAGATAAGGGTTAAACAGATTTGTTTGTATACATTCCTCTCAGCCTGATTATATAGTCCAGGGTGATGAGAATGTCTTCCTTTTTTATCAGAGAAGGTTATCCTCTCTGGTAGCTTCTATATGGAAATTTTATGCCAGCTGTTACTGAATTCTGGAGATTAATCCTGGAGGTACCAAGTAAGAACTTACTAAATTAAATGTCATTCAGCATAAGGGAGTCAGCCTCAGGGGTAGGGTGTCTTCTGTCCCTCAGAGAGCATTGGACACTCTATTTAATAAAGTATTTGAACACAGCATAATTAAAGGACCGAGGGTCTTTTTTTTTTTCCCTCTTCTTTCCAGGTCATCCCATCTCTCCAATTCGTGATCTTCTTGTGCCTGTGATATCTTCATGATGGATTTCATATCATTAGTCTAGTGGGAGTTTTAGCCTAAAGGTTTGTAAATGGTGAAATTTCCCCCCCACTAATGTATTGGGGAGTGGTTACTTAGAAGAAGTCTTAGAACCAGGGACAGTCATTATCAGAGTGTGGGGCCACCTAGCAAGCTTCTCCAGTGGAGAAAATGCTGCTTTCTACTTTATAATGACTCAATTGGCATCAATCCGAGTTAATGACCAGTATCGTGGAGTTTCTCAAGACCCACTGGACTCTATCTCCTGCCCAAAACAGGGCCTTCTGGAAGAAAAATGAAGTCCAGAGTGCCATTCGTGCATGTGCTGTTTTTTCAAGTGCCTTTAACTCAAAATAATCAATACACCAGAACAGCCTCATTTGGGTTGGCATACTTCGAACCCCTATAATTGAAAGCATCTGTGCCTCTCATCTTAATGCACAAATACGCAAAACAGTGAGCAGGCCTGGTTGACTGGCTCTGACGCAGTTGTCAGTGACGGGAGGTCTTGAGAGTGCTGCTAATTTCTTCTGTGGTTCCCTTGAAATAGAGATATAATTAGCCATTACAATTTTGCCAAGAACTGCAGTGGAAGATTCATATTCGCAGTGGGTTTTCCTTGTCATACTGCTTTGTCCGCAGCATCCCAACTAGACTTTAGCACGTGGGAGAGGCTCAAAATAAATAATCCCTGAAAGAATGAATTTTGTATTCAAAGGAGAACGAATGAAGAATGCAGTTTAGATGACTTTCCCTAGTGCGTAAAGAGATGGCAGTTTAAGGAAGTTGCGAGTGAGATGCGCTGGAAATGTAACTTAACGTCCAAATCCTGAATGTTTAAACAGATCTATTTTCACGTCAAAAAAACATGGGCTAGGGAAACTTCATAAAACTTTTCTAGTTGAGGACTGACCCACCCACCTCAGCTCCTGGTTCCATAGTGTAGTGGTTATCACGTCTGCTTTACACGCAGAAGGTCCTGGGTTCGATCCCCAGTGGAACCAATTAATAACGGGCCTATGATTTTTCTCACACTGCGAAGGATAGCACCGGTTTCGGGGTTTTATTTTAGTTTATTGGTTTCTGAGTGCTAATGGAGGAATAGAATTGCTGTTTTTCCGCAGCTTTTCGTAGGTTCACTTTCCTTCACTGCTTAGCTCTGGGGCGCAATGAAGCATTAACAATAGCCTTGTTACTTTATTTACCTGTAGTCACCAAAAGAATCAGGAAGTAGGTTTCAGTTATTCAGTTCCTTGGGACAACACTTTCTCACTTTAAGAGTGCAAGAGCCCAGTTTGTAAAAATATTCAAAAGTAAAACGGGGAGGAACGAGGCGGTTGAGGTGCCGACTTCAGTTCAAAAGAGCAGGCCTCAGATGAGAAACAGTTCCTAAGAAAAGTATGAACAGGAACTCTCTGTTTCCTGAAACGAAAGCCCCTGCCTGGAAGTTCAGGAAGAAGACTCCAGGTTTATTCTCCTGAGAGGAGGGTAAAAGATCTCTCGGCCTGGGAGATATTTGATGCATTTGATTGGTGCCATTTGTCCTATCCTGAAAACAAGAAAAACCTGCATAACCTTTCAGCCTCCCCATCCACCTTCAATTCCACTTGGAATTCACAGTTCCCATCCAAAGGGTCAGAGCTACTGGTCAACTTTCCAGTATCCTGCTGTTAACTGTGAGTAAAAAAGTCAGAATCCTCATAGATCTGAAAAGTCCAGAGAATAGGGAAAATTGACCTAAAAGAATTAGGTACATATCACTGCACTAAAAAATAATTCTGGGTAGCCTGGAATTACTAAATATGAAATAAAAGGATAAAAGTATTTCTGTGCTTGAATACTGAAGAAACAAAGAACATAAAATATTCTAGTCACAAAAAGGATCAGTTAACAAAATAGTTGATTTTTCAAAATGGACACTAGAAGCAAGAAGACAATGAAGCAATGGTTTCAAAGCCCAGCCTAGAATTCTATGTAAAATGCAAGTATCTGGTAAGTATAAGAGTAAAAGAGAGACATTTTCAAAAATACCTTGCCTCATAGATTTTACCTTCAGTACTTCCTTTCAAAGGGTCTACGGTGGGTCTATTTCATCAAGTAAAAACCTATGTTAAAGATTAAGAATATTTGGGTACAAAAAGTGTGAGATGCAAATGTAACACAGGCACTAAGTGGAGAGATAGCCAGGATGACAGGAATATCACAGATGTACATCATTAAAGCGACTTAGGTGAGGCTATGAAGGTTTGTAAATGTCTGGGGAAGAATTCTTCAAGGAGATTAAGTTTAGAGAATCTGGATGTGGATTAACATTCTGAAATTAAGTAACTGGAGGATAAATTTGGTGTTGAAATAATGAGATCTATTGAAAATGGTGCAAATAAAAATAAAATTGCTTATTCCGTGTGGGAGGGGCAGTTTGTTAGAATGGTTTGAAATTAAAAGGTATGCATACAATTTGAAAAGGAATAAATACGGCATCATTATTTGCAGATGATATCTACAGAGGAAACTGGAGAATCAATTTTAGTGTTTAAATTCAATAAGAGTTTAGCACACTTGGTGGATAATATTCATAATTTAAATCAGAAGCACAGAAAATAAGGTTTTAAAATTATATCTTAGAATTAATCTGATAAATGAGATACAATAGTTGTATAAGGTCAGTTATAAAATATTATGAATAATATAAAATTATTTAAATGCTACATAGATATACCATGTTAATGAAAACAGAAAATCTATAATAAAAATGCAATGTTTCTTTACAATTATATTCAGTGGAAATTCAATAAGAATTGTAAAAGATCTAATAGTTGGAAGAACTAAAGAGCTCTAGCAACACAAATCAATTTTAAGAAGACAAAAAAGAAGATAAAGCTACCGTCTCTTGTAAAAATTAGGTGTACTGTAAAGAACAGTAATAAATACATTTTTTTTTTTGCAGATAAATAAATCAATGGAACAGAATGGATAGCACAAAGTGTTCTGGTGTGATAGCACCCCAGAACCCCCAAACCTGCCCTCTCTGAATGGGTTCTGCCATCCGCCGCATTAAGACAAACATATAAGACCTTTAATGGAAAGGAACTTTAAT
>JAGFMF010012165.1:28013-42367 GCA_019455555.1 Galemys pyrenaicus | reverse complement strand
GCAGTTTCTTCACATGTCCCTCTGCTCCATGTGCCTCCTCCAGGTCTCCTTGCTGCTCTCCATCCTGCTTCCTTCTTCCTCCCTTCCTTCTGTCCTTCTCTCTGCAGAATCTTCTTTCCCTGCTTAGCTTCACCCACTTAGGGCGGAACCAGGATTCTGGAACTTCCCCCTTTCCTGGGGACTACCCTGTTACAAAAGCATAAAATGAAACATTGAATGTGACATAGGTGGCTGGGTAAATCAGAAGGAAAATGTGATTATTCATTAAATTATGCTATACATTAGAAAAAATCTGTACTTTAAAATATGGATAAAGATGAAATATAGATGGATAACAAAGTTAAGTGTAAAAAGCAAAACTTTTAGACATTTCAGGTCAGAGAATTGCTAAAAATTGTTTCTCAGTCAAGGGGCTACTGTGGGGCAGAATCAACATAAGTCATTTCTCTCTCTTTTCATCAAGATAGCTTTTATCTGTTTCACTCAGATGAGAGTTTGCCAGTGTACATCTTCTTTACTATAGCAACTTGTCTTCCCCTGGGCCTCACACTTGTAGGACAAATAAGACTGAGGATATGAAGCAAGAATGCCTTTGGAGGTCTATGGAGATTGAGGTTAAGATTTAATTCCTTAACAAGAGTGGTTTGCTCCATTTTGTCTCCATGTGGGCCTAGAGCTTCTATTAACTGCCTTGCTTGTCCAAAGGCCAGCGTCCGCACACTTATTTTAGCTTTCTTGACTGAGGATCTTTTGAGTTCTGGCTATTCCCTAACAGTTGTTTATCATTGGCAGGGAAAGGCTTTCCTAAGTCTTGCTAAAGTCTACTTTTGGATATAGGACTTGAATCCCTAACCCTCTTACTAAGAGGTAGTCCCTTTATCCCCTCCACACAACATTCCTCTTTCTCTAGCTCAAATTCATAGCCCATGGATTTCTGCTACTCATGCTGGCAAGTACTGAAGAAGACATGTTTAGAGAACTGCAAGATCAAAATGTTTGCATTCTAAACCAAACTTTCTTCTTTCACTAGCAGCGAAAGAATCTCTCCTCACTGGCCTAGCCACCATACTTAGAAATGTGTGACTCCTACTCAGATCTTCTTGCTGGGACAGATTGCCACAAGAAACATGGATCTGCACTTGAAGACATTTTCTTTATTTAAAAGGAAAAGTTTTCTTTTTTGTTTTTACAACTTCTATTTGTTATATGGAATTTCCAGCCAAAGTCAAGGGCTATTAGGCTTCAGTGCGGTTGGGAAGAGGGGAAAGAAGGAGAACAGAACCCATACTCATCTTTCTTTTGGTTGGCAACTCTCTTCATTGATAAGATTAGCTTAGGGGTCTCAGGCGAGTGTTTAGAATTGTCTCTGACAACAGTGTGTGGAAAAGCTGCAAGAAAAAAGACACAACTTCTCACTTCTGCCATGACTCGGATTTGAACCGAGGTTGCTGCGGCCACAACGCAGAGTACTAAGCACTATACAATCAGAGCTCACCACCTGGAGGCTGCTGCCTGGGGCTCATCCTCTGCTCACTTCTTTGAAACATCCAATTTTTTGTTGGAAAAAAAAAAAAAAACCCAACAAACCACTGTACTTAGTTTTCGGTCCTAAGTGAAAATTATCTAACGAGACGGCCCTCTTCTGTGCTGCACCTCACAGTATTTGCTTCTGGCAATCAGCAGAAGAAAACAATAATCATATTTCCCTCCATGGACTTTTCAGAACCTGATGTCTCCTCTGGGGTGGATGTGGGCGCGGGGTTGGAACGGACGTCTGCAGAGGTGTGCGCCTACACTGAATCAGAGACGTACAGCACAGGAATGTCACCTCCGTGAAAATGATTACAATTTTTTAAAAGCACATAGTTCTCAGACTTCTGCAACAGAAAGAAGAGGGTGTTACTTCAAAGTGAACCTTCCTGTGTCCCATTTTGGTTCGATTTCCATGTGCTTGGCAGGGAATCTGGTCCCTCACACACCACCCTTGAGCCCCTAGTCCAGGGAATGCCCAGACTCATATGCCCACCTTAAGCTGCCAGAAAATTTTCTATGTCCTGGGTGCCCAGACCACACCTAAATGCCTTTATCTATGTCTACATAGGCTGCCAAACAGGGTAGCAAAACATGCTTCTTGGATGACCCTGAATCTCCACCGAAATTCATACCTCTCTCCTTCTCCTTCCCTAAGACTTCCTCCTACCCTGTGGCGACAGCTGCTGTGGACAAAGGGTTTCCTAGCATGTCCTGCTGGGATGTGTTTGGCTAGTGGACCCATGGCAGGTGCTTCTTTATAAGGAGATAGAAGCTGCATCCTATGAGCTGGCCCTGGGTGGGACACAGGCCTGGGTCATGGCTTTTTTCTTGTGTGTGGTTTTTTTTTTTTAATCTTGTAGGCCTTTTTTGAAGATTTTATCTGACACATTTACTACAGAGATTTTGTATGGACTCTTTGACTTCTGATTTTTGACTCCCCCTATGTTATTAAGAAACATTCTATAGGCTCTCCTATCAGCAGTCTAAGGTGCTTTTATTTATTTCATCTGGAATATTTCCTTTTCATCTGAAATATTTCCATTGCATCTGAAATTCTCTCACCCTCTGAACTATGTATATAGCTGTTTTTCCTTTTATAACCATATTTCCCCAAAGTGTCATCAAGTCCATATTTTATTTTTGTCATTTCATTGCTTTTATTTAATCTACTTTGATTTCATTCACATAGTTGTTTTAGGGGGAAGGGTGGTCCTGAATGGATTACACAGATAGGTTTATGGACTCCAACCCCCACTCCAGACCACCAGTGTTTCAGAACTACAAATTCGATAATATGATTATCAAAGAGTGGATCACTGGGATCTGAGGGTGCAGTTAAGCAGCCAGGCTGGCTATAAAACCAAAGAGGTGAGCCTTGGGCTCTCTTCCTTTGGAGCCATCTCACTTGACTCAGAGCCAGCTCTCAAGGCACCATTGCTCAGAAGATCTGGTAGGATATTTGTGGATTTGTATCCCTCTCTTTCCCTTGGTATTATTACTATTTTATTCCCCATTTCTTGTAAAATAAAAACCCTTTAATAACTTTTGTCACGTGTACCTGAAGTTGGGACTTATTATAAAAGTCTTCGGAGCGCTTGGGTGAGGACCCAGTGAGGGAAACCCATTTTATATTAGGGTTGCCCTGTAACAGTATCAACATGTGTAGTAGACATTTAAAATTTACTATGTCTCAAACTAAACTCTTGATCTCAAGAATTTGGAGAGCTGAGCTTTTCAGCTTTTTCTCCATTTGGCAATGACTGGGGTGGGGGGTGAGGGCATACTCATCATGCTGCCTAGTACCTGGTAGGCACCAGGAAATATTTTCCTCAATCTCATTTAGTAAATAAAACCAGAAGCTGCTTTCAGGTGGGCACTTTTACTATTTGCCAAGGGCACTGAAAATTGTTAACCATAATGTGATTCAGAGCAACTCAGCCCATTTCAATGTGTCCTACAGAATATCATGGATGTAATGACAGCAGTATGGCAGTCAGTCTGTTGGGGGAAAGGTCGTCCTGAAGGGATTACACAAATAGGTTTCTGGACTCCAACCCCCACTCCAGACCAACAATATCCAAGATCTACTGTAAAGTACCGAGTTTCCGTGGGCACCCCAAAAGAACAAAGAGTGGACACAGGGCTGCAATGGTCATGTAGAGCTTTAGTTACGCCAGCATGCTGGGGGCCGACCGTTCAACCGTGACACGTAGGTCTGGCTGAGGTGATGGACCCCGACAGGAAGAAGGGGTGAGCTTTTATAGCTAATTTCCTGCCCTTACATAGGTTGCAGCCAATAAGCTGAGAGATCAAAGCCCGCGCAAAGAGCACAGCAAATAGCTTTAAAGAGAGACAAGTTTCAAAAATGTAAACTTACAGGAGATCCATTTTTGGCGGGCTCAGGCTTCTGCCCCGTACCTGGGTGCACATTCTATGTCCTGCCCTTAACTGCCCAGGAGAGCCTAAGGTATGGGACAAGCTGACCTACTAGATAAGGCCTGTAGGTCATTTTTTCAAGTTTCAGTCAGCTAAGTTTAGACATCGAAGAGTGGATCACTGGGACCTGAGGATGGAGTTGAGCAGCCAGGTATAAAACTAGACATGTGGGCTTTGGGAGGCTCTCTTCGTTTGGAGCCAGCTCTCAGCGTGCTGTTGGATACCAGCACAGAGGAACTGGTAGAAAGTATTTACGAATTTATCTCTTCTCCTTATTACCTTATTTCCTCTTTTTATATAAATAAAACCCTTTATTAACCTTTGTTGTGTGTACCTGCAGTTGGGGTTATAAATCCCTTTCAAGTATGCAGGTAAAAACCCAGTCAAGCAATCCCATTTTATAATAAGGTTACCTTGTAACAAGTACTGATGAGCAATATGCAAGTGCACTTAGGTCTTAGAGATGCAAATACCAAAGTTTAGAGACAAATATTATGAAAAGTCAAGTGCCTGCTGCAAAAGTTTATAGGAGCCTGTTTACCTGAACTTTTAAAATCTTCTCTCCAAAGTGAGAGATGTTGCTGCATCTCAGAACTCCCACCTTAAAAAGAGCACAATGGTGGGTCCTCTTTGAAGTTTGGAAACAGCACTCTACTTGATGTTCTTGGGTTCACCCTGGGAAAGGTTTCACCAGAGCCCCCTGTAAAGCAGCACGCAGCAAGTTCCCAGGCGAGTTTCTCCAAGAGGCAGAGATGTTAGTTATTTTAAAGAGCAGGTTTATTAGGGAAAGGAACAGAAGAGTAAAGGATACTTGCATAGACACAAGTGGCAGGAAGAGCTGCCCTGAGAGGGACAGGTTTGCTGAGAGGCCTGCGTGATTGTAGGCAGGTGGCCTTAAGGAGAGCTGCCTCCGCTGAGGGAGGTCAGTGAAGGAGCCCCAGCGTGGTGCAGGTCACGGGCAGGCAGGAGGCTGCTGCCCTGCAGAGGAGAGAGCTGGTGGAGAGAAGCACCTGCATAGTCACAGGGGGGCAGTAAGATGGCTGCCCATTGTGGGGGCAACATTAGGTTTTTATCATCTTTTGGTAGGGAGAGGCTCATCTCTGGGTAGATGGTTTATTCCTTCACCTTCATGTTTGTGCTCTTGACACTCCCTACAGCAGTCTGATCCCTTTCTGGGTGTTGTACTTCTTAATCTGGGCGTTGACCCCTAAGGGTCTTAGTTAATGTTTTATGCTAAGCCCTTCTACCCCTAACCTTGTGGTGTCTCCTCCATTTATCCTCCAGCAGCAGCAGGGTCCATATTAAAGTACAAATCTCCTCCTTATGATCAGAAGGACCAAAGGGCTGGAGTTACTCATGGCAGACAGAATTGTTCTAAGGAGGTTCCTGAAGGGCTCCTAAGGATTCTCAAGCCTGGGGATTTAGAATAAAACCAGGTCTTTTTCTGGTAACAGCATCAAGGAAGAGGGGGAATTTCCCCACCCCTCTGGGGTCCTTTCCTGCTATTAAATTTCAGATTAGTTGTATAAAAAATGAAATTCAGTTACATGGATACAAGAATTCACAGAAGATTCCAAGGTTGGTGACAAGAAATGGGTATTTATAGCTGAGCCATGGATAAGAGAAAAAGGTAAGGACAAAAAGGGTGGACTGGTTAGGTAAGTGAAGTCCTGTCAGTGAAGTCAGCCAGATATGAAATTGTTACAGGGCAACTCTAATATAAAATGGGTTTCCCCCACTGGGTTTTCACCTGCGCACTGAGAAGACTTTTAAAAAGTCCCAATTCCAGGTACACGTGATAAAAGTTACTAACAGGTTTTATTTTACAAAAGAAGGGGAACAAAATAGTAATAATATTAAGGGAAAAAGGGAGGGATATAAATTCACAAATATTTTACCAAATTTTTTAAGCAATAACAGATTAAAAACTAACTCCAAAAAAAAAAAAAACTCCCCCCCCAAAGAAATAACTTTACAGTAAAAAAACAAACTCAAAACTCGCCTCTAATTTTATAACCAGCCTAACTACTTTACTCTTAAATCCCAATAAGCCACTCTTTAATAATTATTTTATTAAATTTGTAATTTTAAAACACTAAAATAAAAATTAAAATCCACACACCCATAATCCATTTAAAACTACCTTTTCCCCTAACAAAATCACTTTCTTCTGTCCTTATTCAAGCATCCTCATTATCCATAACTATATGTATAAATATCCTCATTATCAATTGATGTATATAAACATATATGCATGTATGTATATTTGTGAGATTTTGCCATTACTAATTGATGTAATTCAGGTGATAGGGTTCAGTGCAAGGGGTTCCTGGGTCCCCAAAAAAAGAATTCAGACATTCCCATTCATCAGCACATGGCAAGTTTATGGAGGAAAGGAAAAAAGGAGATACCTGGGCAGTCTTAAAAGACAAGAATTGCATTTTGCCAGGGCGAAGTTTGTTTCTTTATGGTTTTTTTTTTTTTGATAAATTTATTATGGAAAGTATCCCTTTGGGGTCAGATTGGGTTGGTCTTCTAAAATGGATAATCCTCTCTAATCCCACCTCTGGCTGATAATCTTTTCTGACCCAACCTTAGATTCCTGGAAATTTCCATAGCCAGGTTTAGTCCAAGATTCATTAATCATCCCGAGCCCCACCTCTGGTGTCTGTCCTTGTGAGACCTTCCATCCTAAACTTCTACTCTAGATTCCATCACTAATTATCTATATCATACAGTTACTTTAGGGTATGAATCTTCACATGTTATATTTGATGTTACAGTTTTCCCCTACAACAAATGTGTGAGCATTTCTCCATCTAGTAACAGGTATGGAGATGAGGAATGAAAAGTGGAACACCAGAAAAAGCATGTATTTTAAAGTGTGATCCCTAGTTTCAGGAATTTTTGGTCATTCACTTTGAACTATTGTAATAACTAGTTGAGTAATTAAGTCTAGTTTTATTATTTCCCATCAGGTATCTCTTAATGGAAATCTAATCCTGACTCTTTCCTGCTAAAATATTACAACATCTCCCTATAATGTTCACATCCATGTTTTTACACATGTTAGACCAGGTCTTTGGACACCAAATAGTTAACAGAAGTCAGTTTCGCTTGAGTTCTGTGTTATGATAAAGAATGTTTTGATACAGCTCTATCTCTTAAAAATCGAGTCCAACTGAATAAATTCAGAAAGAGTCCACTGTACTTTATTGTTTTATTCAGTTTGGGCTGCTATGACATAAATGGGAGGCTATGCTATGACATTATGGGAGGCTTCAACAACAATTTGTTTTTCAGAGTTCTGGAGTCTGGGGAGTCCAAGGTCAAGGTACCAGCATTCAGTGTCTGATAAGCTTGTTCCTTCCTTGGCCCTCCCTTGCTGTGGGCTCATGGTTTTGTGGTCTTGAGGAAGGGTGTGGCAGTCCTGCTTCCTTTCTTCTTTTAAGAGTACTAACCTCAAAAAAAAAAAAAGAGTACTAACCTCATCTTAAAGATTCTACTCCTATGACCTCATCTGAACCCAGTTACCTCTCAAAGACCCCACCTTCCAAAGCATCACATCACTCTTAAGACTTTAACATATGAATGGGAGGTGGGTGGACACAAACATTCAGTCTGCAACATTTCTTTTCTAAATTGGAACTGGAAAAATGCTTACTTCAAAGCAGTGTAAGAATTAAATAAATGCATTCACGTTACATGGGTAGCCTATAAGTGCTTGCACTTAATATCTGTTTTATTCATTTTGAAACTTTCACATTATGGTGCAAAACTGCATTATTTCCCAGTACTGGGTAAGTGAAAGTGTTAGGAAAAAAGGTTGTCCTAAATAAATTACATAAAAAGTTGACAAATTCCATCCCCCACTCCAAATCAACAATATCCCAAATCTACAAATCCTATAAAGTCATCATCAAAAAGTAAATCACTGGGACCTGAGGGTAAAGTTAAGCAGTCAAACTTAATATAAAACCAAACATGTGGGCCTTGGGGGGCCCGTTTAAAGCCAGCTCTCAGTGTACTGTTGGGTTCCAGCTAAAAAAACTAGTAGGACGTTTACGAGTTTGTCTCCCTCTCTTCTCCTTGTGTTATTCATTACTTTATTTCCCCCTCTTTAATAAATAAAACCCTTTATTAAACTTTATTGTGTGTGCCTGCAGTTGGGGCGTTATAAGTGCCTTTCAAGCGTGCAAGTAAAAACCCAGTCAGGCAAACTTTTTATATCAGGGTTGCCCTGCAACAAAAGGACTGAGTGAAGGCCAGTGGAAGATCTTCTCATATTCTTTATAATTGTTTTATATCACTGTTACAGGCCAACCCTAATATAAAATGGGTTTGCTTGATTGGGTCCTCACCTGTGTGCTCGAAAGGCACGCATACTAAGACCCAACTGTAGGCATGTTACAGGGTAACCTAATCTAAAATAGGTTTACTTGACTGCTTGAAAGGCATTTATAATAAGTATTAACTGCAGGCACTCATGATAAAGGTTAATAAAGGGTTTTATTTTACAAAATAAGGGGAAATAAAGTAGTAATAACATAAGGAGACAGGAAGGATACAAATTTGTATATATTTTACTAGATCCTTTGAGCTGGGACCTAATGGCATGTTGAGAGCTGGCTTTGAGCTAAGGGTGATGGCTCCAAACGAAGAGAGCTTTTAAGGCTTACATTTTTGGTTTTATACCCAGCCTGGCTGCTTAACTTTATTCTTAGGTTTTAGTGATTTACTTTTTTTATAATTATCTTATCGGATTTGTGGTTTTGGAATATTGGTGGTTTGGAGTGGGGGTTGGAGTCTACAGATTTGTGTAATTCATTTAGGACTACCTTTCCCCCTAACAGGCACACATGACAAAAGTTAATAAAAGATTTTATTTACAAAAGAAGGGGAAATAAAGTAATGAATAACACAAGAAGAGAGGGATACAAATCTGTAAATGTCCTACTGTTAGAGGAACAGGTAGTCCTAAATAAATTACACAAATAAGTTTATAGACTCCAATCCCCACTCCAGCCCACCAATATTCCAAAACCACAAATCCTATAAAATAATTACTGAAAAGTAAATCACTAAAACCTGAGGGCGAAGTTAAGCAGCCAGGCTGGGTGCAAAACCAAAGATACAAGCCTTGAGAGCTCTCTTCATCCAGAGCCAGCTCTCAATATGCCCTTGGGTTCCAGTTCGGAGTGAAACCGTAACTTCAGGTTTTCAGACCTAGTCTCCCAGCCAGGAATGGACCCCATGCTGCAGTGGCAGTGCTGGGTCCCAGCCACTAGACCACCAAGGGTTGGTGTCTCATGAAGCTGTAGCAGGAACTCCATAAATTCTCAGGCAAGCAGAGGCAGAAATAGTTTATTGAGAAGGAAAGGAACAGAAATAAAGTGGGACTCCCAGGCCCTGGAACCAGGCCAGGGAGGGGCAAGGGAGTGGAGTTGAACTTCAAGGAACATAGACCTTCTTTCCCTAGTCACTCCAGAGCTCCTCTAGTCTCCTTGTGATTGGTTGTTTCTAGGTGGTCTCACTCTGCCACATTACATCCATATCACTCCTTTGTTCTTGAAATGTCCCTTAGTTTGCTAGTTCCCCTTGGAATTTTATCCCATCTCCAGATCTTCCCTTGTTTCACTTGCCATCCTTATCTCCAAAACTTAGTTCTTCCGAGGCCCCACCAGTTCTCTTCCTAAACTGCCTAGGCATTCCTAACTTGCCCTTGCCTGACCTAGGCCTCAGGAGGATCTAGTAAAATATTTACGGATTTATATCCCTCTCTTCTCCCTGTGTTATTTCTACTGTATTTCCCCTTCTTTTGTAAAATAAAACCCTTTATTAACCTTTGTCATTTGTGCCTGCAGTTGGTGCTTATTATAAGTGCTTTTCATGTGCATGGGTGAGGACACAGTCAGGCAAACCCCTTTTATATTAGGGTTGCCCTGTAACAATACCGTTTTCTCTGAGCTAGAAGCTGACAGCATGCTGAGAGCTGGTTTCAAACGAAGAGAGAGGGCCTCTCTGGTGGCGCAGTGGGTTAAGCAACGTATTATGAAGCAAACCACAGCCGCTGCAGCATGAGTTCGATCCCTGCTGCCGGCCAGAGAGGGGACCCACATGGCACAGCAGACCTCTTCAGCTGTGCCCGCTGCTCCCCTCAGCAGTGTACTTCTGTTGATCTGCCTGTTCTGGTCCCCAATCTCTGGTGAATCCTCTCACCCCCGCCACACCTCTGGCCTGTACCCCAGCTCTTGTATGCATAAATAAATAAATCTTTAAGAAAAAAAAAAAAAACAAGGCTCACATCTCTGGTTTTATACCCAACCTGGTTGCTTAACTCCATCCTTAGGTCCCAGTGATCCACTTTTTGATAATGACCTTATAGCATTTATGGTTTTTGTATACTGTTGGTCTGGAGTAGGGGTTGGAGTTTATAAACCTATTTGTGTAATTTATTTAGGATGACATTTCCCCATCACTTTCCATTTTCAATAATTGAAACACTTCAACTCTTACAGGAGCATATGAAATTAGTAAAGATATTTTTATTTATAAAAAGATTTTATTTATTTATGCACACAAGAACTGGGGTACAGGCCAGAGGCACAAGGGGTGATTCACCAGAGACAGAGTGGGGAGCAGAACAGACAGATGGACTGAAATACACTGCTGAGGAGAGCAGCAGGCAAGAGAGGAGAGTTCTTCTGTGCCATGTGGGTCACTCTCTGGCTGAAGAACTCATGCTGTAGCAGCTGCAAAAGCCCCACAGTGCAGCACTCAACCCCTTGCACCACAAGGGAGACCCAGTAAAGAATTTTTAGAAAACCTTTTTATAAAGTTTGCAGGGGCTCTCATTTCTCTAAAAAGAAAAATCTTTATATTCCCCGAGAATGTTGCGAAGGAAAACCAGTTATGCATGCTGAATCTGTTACAGGGCAGGGAGAGGAGCACCCCAGAACCCCCAAACTTGCTTTTTTTGAATGGGTTTTGCTATTTGCTGCATTAAGATAAACATATAAAACCTTTAATAGAAAGGAACTTTAATATAATTAGGGTATATACAGAAAGGACAAAGAACATAGTTACTAAGTTAAGCATTTAAAGTTACCCATCTCTTTGAGGGCAAAAGTTTAGCTAAATAGGATTGGCCCAAAGCAAGGCCCAAAAGCCTGCCACATGTTTAAAGGACCTTTCAGTGGAGACCCATAGAAAAGGGTCAGAAGGAGTTAGGTAAATCTAGGAGGAAACGAACAAAATTAAAATTAAGATGAAAGCTGCCATTGTTAACTTTCCCACGGGTCTCTCACCCACATTTGTTCCAACCAGTTTAAGACTAAAAAGCAAGCACAGTTTCTTCACATGTCCCTCTGCTCCACGTGCCTCCTCCAGGTTTCCTTGCTGCTCTTCATTTTGCTTCCTTCTTTTCTTCCTTCCTTTTTTTTTTTTTTTTTTTTTTGCAGAATCTTTTTTTCTCTCTTCAGCTCCACCCACTTAGGGCGGAACTAGGATTTTGGAACTTCCCCTTTTCCTGGGATGACCCTGTTACAAAGTCAGTCTTACAAATATCATCACAGACATTATTCAACACTGTCATTAGTATGCACATTAATATATATCATAGACTCCAGGAAAGAAAGACTTGCTGTTCAACTGCAGGGAGCACAGCCAGCAGACTGGCAGCCTCACTGTTTGCCTGAGCTGCAAAACTCCTATTCAAGATCACCCTTCCCAGTGGACATCTATCCCATTGTCAGCAGGCAGAAGGAGGGGCACCTTGGGACCCCTGAACCTGCGTGCTCTAAATAGATTCTTCCATCTACTACATAAAGACAAAACACACTCTTAGTGTGTAAGGCCTTCAATAGAAAATAGTGTGCAAATGAGAGAAGAGAAATAACATAGTTAAAATAGTTTCCCCATGAAACACCCATTCTCTCATGGGCAAATGCCCAGCCAAACAGGGTTGACCCAAAGCTGGCAGCTGAGGCCCAAAAACCTGTCACACATGTAAAGCACTTTCTGGTGGGGACCCATTGGGGAGGGGCAGCAGGGGCCAGGCAAGTCTGGAAGGAAGAGGCAAAATCAAAATACATATCAAGATAAGCGCTGCCATTGTCAGCTTCCCAAGGAGCCCAAGGCCAAGAAGCAAGCATGGCTTCTTCTTCACTTCACATGTCTCTCTGCTCCATGTGCTCCCTCCAGGTCTTCTTTTTCCTTCCTTCAAGTTGTTACAGGGTAACTTTAGGACTACCTTTCCCCCTAACAAAGTCTTCTTACTCCTGCTTTTTATCTCCCAAATCTTTTTTAGCTTCCCCTTGCTGCCGCTCTTCCTTGGGTAGAGCAGGGAACCTAGAACTTCCCCTTTCTATATAGGGATTACCGTCTAGAGCAACTGGGGGCATGAAGACTTGTTCAGGGACACTTGGTTCAGTGTGAGGCAACTGACAGGCAGTACAGGCTCCTGAGCACTCACACATTTGTCTGGTCTGTCTGTTAAAGTTTCACATTCTCACCTGCCCAAGTTTAGTGCTTGGTCCTTGATAAGTATCTTGCACCTCAAACTCCATCTCAGCATCTAGTTGCGGAAAACCCAAACTGCATCACTTTATCTTCATATTTTGTATTTTATTGTAATATTTTTCAATGGGGTTACTGCAAGACTAGAAGTAGCAAGTAAGCTGGTGTATGTTGAACTATTAAGTGTGTCCCCTTAAGATCTTCCAGTTTGTGAACCATGTAAGAAAGTTGATACTATTTTTTTAAAAAAATTAATTGGCTGAACTCCACAGCCTCTTCTATTGTTAAAGCAAAAGAAACAACAGGTCAAAGTGGAGGTTTAGGTCAAGCTCCACCAAGACTTAATACCTAAGGCAGTTTCAGCCTAGCCCAAAAGTGGAATTTTAAATTCCATCAATCTGGAATTTTCCTGGTCAGCTCTAGTCATCTAATCTGAATTCCCCTAAGAGAAAGAGGTTTTGCCTGAAATAGCTTCTTGTCCCACTCTCTTTCCTGAGTAGAAAAACCTTCCATTTTGTATAACTCTTTGCAGCATTTTTCTATTTGCCAGATGGGATGCTGTCCCATTGATGGCTAATTGAATAAAACCTGTTTCTCTCTAAACATTTATTCAGATGAATGTTTTAATAATTATTTGTTACAAGTTTTTATCTCAGAGATTAAGATTGCTACTGCTTTTGATTTTCACACACGGGAATACACCAAAGTCCTACCTTACTTTGTGATTCGTGAGCCTTTGTCAAACACATTTTTTTACTTGGGGCTTTTGCATTTTCAGTTCCCTCTACTTGGAAAACTCTCCCCCTGGTACTTGCTTGTTTCTCTCTCTCAATGTATATAGGTTTTCTGATCAAGTACTGTTATAGGGTAACTTTAATATAAAATGGGTTTGCTTGATTGGGTCTTCACCTGTGCTTAAAAGGCACTTATAATAAGTATTGTAGGTTTACATGATAAAGGTTAATAAAGGGCTTTATTTATCAAAGAAAGGGAAATAAAGTAGTGAGTAACACAAGGAGAAGGAGAGGGCTATGAATTTGTAAATGTTTAACTAGTTTTTCCCAGCTGGAACCCAACAACATGCTGAGAGCTGGCTCCAAAATAAGAGCCCCCAAGGCCCACATGTTTGGTTTTATATTCAGCCTGGCTGCTTAACTCCACCCTCAGGTTCTAGTGATTTACTTTTTTTTTAAGTGATTTACTTTCTGATAACGACCTTATAGGATTTGTGTTTTTGTATCTTGGTTTGGAGTGGGGGTTGGAGTCCATAAATTTTAATGTAATCCATTCAGGATGACCTTTCCCCCTAACAGTACTACTTTTAAAGTCACCTTCATTCACCAGTTCTCTACAATGATTTCCCATTATTCTCTCTTGCTGTCATAGTACTGTTACAGGGCAGGGAGAGGAGCACCCCAGAACCCCCAAGCCTGCCCTCTCTGAATGGGTTCTGCCATTCACCGCATTAAGACAAACATACAAAACCTTTAATGGAAAGGAACTTTAATATAATTAGGGTATATACAGAAAGGACAAAGAACATAGTTACTAAGTTAAGCATTTAAAGTTACCCATCTCTTTGAGGGCAAAAGTTTAGCTAAATAGGATTGGCCCAAAGCAAGGCCCAAAAGCCTGCCACATGTTTAAAGGACCTTTCAGTGGAGACCCATAGAAAAGGGTCAGAAGGAGTTAGGTAAATCTAGGAGGAAACGAACAAAATTAAAATTAAGATGAAAGCTGCCATTGTTAACTTCCCCACGGATCTCTCACCCACATCTGTTCCAACCAGTCCAAGACCAAAAAGCAAGCACAGTTTCTTCACATGTCCCTCTGCTCCACGTGCCTCCTCCAGGTCTCCTTGCTGTTCT
>JAGFMF010012165.1:12562-26598 GCA_019455555.1 Galemys pyrenaicus | reverse complement strand
GTGCACCCCGACACGGGCATCTCGTCCAAGGCCATGGGCATCATGAACTCGTTCGTCAACGACATCTTCGAGCGCATCGCCGGCGAGGCGTCGCGCCTGGCGCACTACAACAAGCGATCGACCATCACGTCGCGGGAGATCCAGACGGCCGTGCGCCTGCTGCTGCCCGGCGAGCTGGCCAAGCACGCCGTGTCCGAGGGCACCAAGGCTGTCACCAAGTACACCAGCGCCAAGTAAAACTAACAAGTAAGCGGCTTTGCAGACTAACCCCAAAGGCTCTTTTCAGAGCCACTAAATTCTCAATACTGGGGCTGTAATTACGTGTTCAGGACCACAACCTTGTTGCTCAAGAGAATTCTGTGAGATCTTAGTGTGCACCTCTGTTTCTGCCCGTCCTGGTTTATATATACTGTGGAATGCTTTTAAACGGGGAGTTTAAGACCAGGAATGTGCCCCTGACTATGGAAGTGGTGCGAAAATTGTGAGGGGCTCCCAGCGTAACATGTGAGTTGAGATGTAGGGTGGGTGGCTTGTTAAATTCGTGGGACAAAGTCTTGCAGAAAAATAAAAATTGGTTTCTCCAAGCCATTTGGGGTCAGGACTCAGATTTTTGAATCGCACTTAATTGAAATGTCTTACAAGAGAGGTCAAATCTTCAAGGCAGGTGAGAAGCGCAGGTTTTTCTCCCCACGTTAAAGTGGAGTAGAAGGGACGGTAAAACTTCATGTCATTTTTGCAAGGAATTAAGTGACAGATAGTATATTGGAAGAACCAGAGCATATTGGAAGAACCAGAGCATATCAGGTCTTAACTAGTAGTTGAGCATTTTAAATGACTTAACATGCTCTGAAGGTTTTTTTTTTAGAACAATGGGAACTTTCAGCTGCTATGTAATGTTTTATTCAGAAGAAATAAATGTGAGGAACTGAGGCAAAAAGGAAGACAGGAATAATTAAATGAAATCGGGATGGCTCAATCTTACAGGCCTAGGATCACTACCTTCTGAGTGTGCTTAAGAAAATTATAGTAGAATGCTATCAGTACCTCTAGTTTTACCATTTAAAAAGTGAAGATCGGGTAACGACTTGTCAGGTCACTCCAGGACTATTCATGGGAGTGGAAACTAAAGATCTTATTAACGTCAGCTCTTTTGATGAAAATTTGGGGGCCCTAAGAAGGGCCTTTTTTTCTGCTGAACGAAGGGATCCCATATTGCTTTTACCCGCCGAAGCCATAGAGGGTGCGGCCCTGGCGCTTGAGCGCGTAGACCACGTCCATGGCCGTGACGGTCTTGCGCTTGGCGTGCTCGGTGTAGGTGACGGCGTCGCGGATGACGTTCTCCAGGAAGACCTTGAGCACCCCGCGGGTCTCCTCGTAGATGAGGCCGGAGATGCGCTTGACGCCGCCGCGCCGGGCCAGGCGGCGGATGGCGGGCTTGGTGATGCCCTGGATGTTGTCGCGCAGCACCTTGCGGTGGCGCTTGGCGCCTCCCTTGCCGAGACCCTTGCCGCCCTTGCCGCGCCCTGACATCTCGAAAAGTCAAAGAACAAAGTGTCGCCAAAGGGAGCAGCAGCTCCGTTTTTATATGTAGTTCTGCGGACCAGAGTGAAAACCGAAAGCGCAGTGGCGGGAAGGCCCTCTGGGTTGGGGGAGGGGACCTAAAAGAGGAACAAGGCGGCGTGTGAAAAGAGAACCCTTTGGAACCCTTTGGTTCTCTTTCAGTTAATTCTTTGGAATCTTAAACATGTAGGTTACTTTCTCCCTCTTTTCTCGTTTATTGTACTTCCTGCCCCATCCTCATTAAACAACAAAACTTTTACAAGGTCGAGGACACATGAAAAAGCAAATCCTTACTTAAAGAATAGTTAGGTACTTAAAGAAACATTTTGGTTGTGTATATTGCTCTTTAAAATATATATGGGACTTTACTAATGTTTAGATTCTGAGACATTTTATCATTTACAGTGTTAGCACTTTATCCGTTTGTTGATAATATTTTACTCTATTTCAATGAATTTTAGTAAAGTTGTATTGCAATATTTTCATGGTATTACACTTAAACTTCACAACGTAAAAAAAAGTTAAAGTTTTCATTAAAAACATTTGAATTATTTTGTACTTAATGTAGTAAGACTTTCCTACACATCTCTCAAAAACAAAGCTGATTCAATCAATAGTAGAATGTAGTAATTTTGTAAGAGGGCGTATCTTAAAGGCAAAAAACAAATTGAAAATAAGTGACTAAGTTTTCCCCAAGACTTCCCTCTCCTTTCCTTTTTATCTTTCAGAATTTCTATCTTTTCCAAATGTATGCAAACCCTTTCAATGGTGAAGTAAATAAATCTTTTGCCAGTCTCCTCACTAAGGACTATTTCCTTAGTCCTATTTTTGAAATGTAATCATTAAGGAAAACAGTACTCTCACAATTTCTTGTGATGAGCATAGTATTCTGACTTCATGTTTTATCCAATAATAAAATTGCTTTATTCTTTTTATATTACCCTGATGTTAACTAGCATACATTTAACACTCTTCTTTATTTTAAAAATCAGTAAAATTTCTAGTTAGTCTCCCTCCCTATTTGATTTCATGTTTTTCTGTGGCAACTAGTGAAAATAAGGTTAGCAATGGATGGATAGCTGAAAAGTTTGTCATACTATTTATAATTCCTGAAGTGGAGAGCCAAGGATATTTATTTTTCTATATTCATGGGATGAACAAGTGACATTTCAAAGGTATTCATTGTGAGAAACATTTCCTGCTAAGTCTTGATGGGCCTAAGGTTTGTGAGAAATGACTCCCTGTCAAGTTTTCAGGCAAGAGCACAGATTTTAGGCACTCTCTCCTATGAAAAAAATCTTTGTGGGAACTCCAGAAGTGTTAGGAAATTTAATTTATTTAATGTTAGGAATTATGAGAAATGCTAATGTTAGTGTAACAGGGTGGTCCCCAGGAAAATGGAAAGTTCCAAAATTCCTGTCCCACCCTAAGTAGGGTGGAGCTGAGCAGGGATAAAGAAGATGCTGGAGAGGAGATTGGAGACAGAAGGAAGGAAGGAAGAAGGAAGCAGGATGGAGAGCAGCAAGGAGACCTGGAGGAGGCATATGGAGCAGAGGGACATGTGAAGAAACTGCGCTTGCCTTTTGGTCCTGGACTGGTTGAAACAATGCGTGTGAGAGACCGTGGGGAGCTTACGGCAGCTTTTATCTTGATTTTGGTTTTGCTCTTTTCCTCCCAGATTTGTCTATTTCTAACCCTTCGTATGGGTATCCACCAAAAGGTATTTTAGACCTGTGGCAGGCTTTCAGGCTTGCTTTAGGCTAATCCTATTTGGCTAGACTTTTACCTTTCAAGCCTAGGGGATGGGTAATTTTGGATGCTTGATTTAGTAACTATATTTTTTGTTTATTCTGTATTGTTTATAAAATTGTATTAAAAATCCTTTCCATTAAAGGCCTTATATGTTTGTTTTGATGCAGCGGATGGCAGAACCCACTTAGAGCGGGCAAGTTTGGGGGTTCTGGGGTGCTCCTCTCCCTGTCCTATAACATTTTCACCATTCTGAGTACTCCTTCTGGTAGAATTCTATTTTCTCTCCCCTGTGAAGACATACAATTTATTTAAAACTTGGATTGCTTCTTCTGAGTTTTTAAAATTAAGATTATTTGCACATGCATTATAAACTTTATTTTTATATGTCAATATGGCAGTTGACACCTTGTATCACTTGAAATTATTTTGCCCTGTCTGAGTTGGAATCAGGACCCTGTTATTGGCAAAGATATCCAGTCTAATGGCTTCAGAGGTTGTAGCTAGCAGGAAATTACAAAGCACTTAACCGCGATATGTTTCCAGCTCCAAATGTAGCACCTGTGCTTATTTATGGAAAATGTACTATGCACTTGACAGTGAAAAAAACAGATGATTATGTTGTTTGTGTTCTCCATTACTATCAACAAAATTACAAAGTTTCCACTAGCACTTGATAATTGTGATTGAAGTAACATTTTTGTGGTTTATTTACACTGTAAATATGCTAGGGAAAGAGATGTACATGTTTCTGTATATATCTGATGAACGCAGATTGAGTATTATTCAGAAATATCACCAGAAAAAAGGTACACTCGGGCAGATGTCTTATTAGCTGGGTACTTGATAGAACACCACGTATTGCAAAATTTTAGACCCACACTCAAAGTTGAGAGAATCACTTCATCACTTTTCTCTATAATTTATCTAGAACAGGTAGATTAGGAAATAGTCTTTGAAAAGTATAAATGAGTCAAAATGAAAAGAGTACTCCAGGTTGCATTAATATCCCAAGACATGAGTTAAGATAGAAATTCATTTGATATGAATGGGGGAGAGTGAAGCTTTACTCTGAAAAGTAAAAAGGTAAAAAGTTTGGAGGAACATGAGTGTCAGCAAAAGAAGGTATGTGATGTATTTTCTCTATCACAGATATATATAATACATATGAACATAATACATATGTGTATATATTATGACATATTAATATCTATCACAGTACCTCAGGGTTTCTCAACATTGGCATTAATGATTTTCTGTGCTGAAAAGTTATTTTTTCTTGGGGATTATCCCGTGCATTTTAGGATGTTTGGCAGCATCTCTGGGCTTTGACCACTAGAAGGCACCTCTCCAGTTGTGACAACCACTGCTCTAGATCCTTCATTCCTGAGAGTCATGCAGGTTGAACAGGGGAAGCCTCAGTTATATCTTGAAGAACTGACTTAAGGTCCACAGGCCAGAAACTTCCCATGTTTTTGTTCTGCTAAGAAGCCTGGGCTAATGAAGAGCAAGTTATGTGTTCATATGATAGCAACAGTGAGGATCCACTGATTAAAACATAAGTCAGTAGGTGGTATGGTACCAGTTCTGGTGTGTGTGTGTGTGTGTGTGCGCGCGCGCGCGCGCGCGCTCGCTCGCTCGCTTCCCGCCATTAAAAACCACTTTTTTTTTTACAGCAGATATTTCAGGAATGTGATAATAATGAAAAATTTGATGGGTACATATACCAACTTTATACTAATACACATTTCTCTAATTTTCAGTGTATTTAAATTTTTTCTGTGATTCAGTTATTTAAAAATTTATTAAAGTGTTAGGAACTTTTTTGTGCTAAATAATTCTAAGGACTGACAAATGTATAGAGGAGAGCATAACTAGAAAAAAATGTGATAAGACCAACCATTCTACTTACCAAATACACTAAAAATATATATTAAAAATGTAATATATAATATTTATTTTCTTATAAAAAGTGCATAAATAATCATAATTACAGTTTTGCCAAGTATCTATAGGAGTGTGGGTCCCTTCTTTATTGGTAATTGTATTGCAAGGAGAAACAACTTAAGCCAAAACTGATTGTGTAATTAATAACAATAACCATAAACTATTTAAAGCCTTTTACCTATTTCCACAGCAAATAATCCTTTGTCCTATTCTTCCAAAAGAAGATAAACAATGAAGAAATGAAGCAAAGAATGACTAGATTGTTGTATTTCAACTCCTATGACTAATAAAGCTATTCAAATGATCATGTAGAAGATAGGGTTTCTAAAAAAATGTTTATGATATACTGTTAATTTGAAAAGGTAAATTTATTTTTTTTCTGTGTAGTTGTAAAGAGAGGATGCATGGTCAAGACCTGAAAAAGTATCTGCTTTGTGTGGTTCTCACTTGAAACTAACTTACCTCCAAATTTCTTAATAATCCTTTTAATCCTGTCTCTCTTCTTTAATTTTAGTGGGTAGCTTTGTTGAGATCTACCTTTGCATTTGTATTTCCCTGTGGCTTTATTGACGAATTAATTTTACTCCTCAAAAGAGTAATATTTTCTAAAAGGGTCTGCTACGACCAGAGTCCAGTTTTAAGCAGGAACCTGAAAGAGACAGGAAGAAACCCACTTTACACAAGTAATAGTTACCTCACAAGCCCAATAATTACTGGGTAGGGTGGCTATACCTCTTCCTATTCACTATTAAAAGACCCCAAGCGACGAGGGTGGGATTCGAACCCACGCGTGCAGAGCACAATGGATTAGCAGTCCATCGCCTTAACCACTCGGCCACCTCGTCGTAGTACGCACAAGCTCCGCATGTACTTCCCTTCATATATTAGACTCGTGAATTCATCGCTGACTTCCACATGAAAGGCCAAAGAACTGAAGCGGAAAAACACCGACTGGGGGAAAAGGAAGAAAGAAAAAGTAAAAATACCCTTAACTTTCACAGAAGTCATAAAAACAGTTGAGTGATAGGAACACGTTTGCCTGGGTCTTCACTCCCTTTCCCAGGCTGCCTGGTTCGATGGCCGGAGCCTCTTCAGCACCCAGGCCCGCGCGGGGAGGGGCGGTCCGTCCGGCCCGCAGGGTGCAACGCGGGCTCTCAGTCACCTCCCGGCGTCTGGGGTCCTTGTCCCGCGCCTTTGTTGGGTCCCTGAAGCCCGAGTGCGCGGTTTGCAGCCCGCCGGGGTGGAGGTTCCCAGAGCCAGTCCCACTGTAATCGATCTCCAGGGAGCTGGCAAATCCAGACTCTTATTTGTGGTTAATAAAATTCAGTATTATAGGGTGAAATCGTGTGGCTCTCCTCCCAGATTATCAGCATCAGAAAATTTTGAATCCTTACTTCCTCTTCCTCTCGCCCCCTTCGTCCCACATCCTCCCTCCCCCCCCAACGCCCCTCGCAAGTACTCGTAAGTTTCCAGGGTCGTTTCATACGGGAGACATTCCCTAACTTATATTTTCTTAGGGACGCGATGCTGGAAATGGTATGAGATTCGCCGCTAGGGAGAACATAATTCAGGAAAAAGCAGAAAAAAGCATTTCCACTGCCTTGTTTGTATTTTGATTGGTTTACTTGTTTCATTGAATGAATAAATTGCAAATGAATGAACGCGAGTAGGGATTAATTGACTAATCAGAATGAATCACAGAAAAGAAGGTACTATTGCAGGTCAGTCCTGAAGAGCAAGTTTTCTACAAGTGGTGAAGAGAGACTGTGTCCCAGGCTAAGGAACCAACCTGAGCAAAGGTTGGAGGCCGGCAGTTTCCAGAAGAGAGTTGAGGAATTATTATGACTGATCAGGGAGCATTTGTAAATCTGAGAATGGAAGGTGGTCAAGTAGGTTTTTCTTCTGAAGTCCAAGCAAATCAACCACGGGGTAAAAACTGGGAACATGAGGGAAATTCTTCAGGGAAGGAATTCCTGCTCACTCACTTTTTGTGTGAGAACACTCTAACAACTTGAGTGAAGACTATTCTGCTTATTTCTGTGAATTCAGGAGCTGCACAGATTCTTTCTTGGAAGAGTCTCCTTAGATTTTAGTGCTGCTGCATTGACCTGCCTGGATCTTCAATATCATTTTAATCTCATGCTCAGTTCAATTCAAATTGGGATCTATTTCCTTCTATTCTGACAAGCCATCCTCCCTTATGTAGTCTTCTTGACCTTTGTGTTTTACCTGGCTGAATTATTTATTCATGCCTTAGCTCTCAGTTTAAAGCTTATTTTTTTTTAATCAAACATTTCTTGATCAAAGTGAACCACAGAGGTTTTAAAATCTCAAGTACTTTAAAAATATTCATATACAAAAAAAAAAATAGTCCTCTTCCTCCTACTTTATTCCCCAGGGAGAGGAAGAGATTTTTTTTCCAACTACTTGACTGTTTATTTTTGTTTTTACTAACATATCTGCAAATATCCTGCTGTGGCAGAGATGTCATCTAATTCTTCATCAAATTCCTCCCAGGGAGCATGACAAGTAAAATATTTACTAACTCGTGAATTAAATTCCATAGAAATTTAACCATGGTTTTTCCTTGCTCACCACTGCATCCCCAGCATACAGTACCGAGATGGATACAGTATTCTCTTAATATTTGTTGAATGAATAAATAAATGAACTCAGTAAATGAATGAAATAGGGAAGGCAGGTCTATGGGTCAACGTATGTAAAGTCGAGATTCTCACATCTAACATTTGAGTTTAGTCAGCAGTAGCAGTAGCAGTAGCAGTAGCAGTAGTAGTAGTAGTAGTAGTAAATGTTGCAAGTCAGAACGATCACCCTAGGTGGAGCTAACGGTGGAAAGAAAAATTTAAGTCACAATGACAGAAGAAATTGACCGGTGAGTGCAATTCGTCCTTCCCCCAACCGGCACTTGAGGTTGGGGTGTGAGTACATGTACACACACTCTCACATACTTGGCAATTGGGAAGGGACCAACAGACCGCTCAGAAAACAACCCCAGAATCAAAGTGATGAAACCTACATCTCCTAAGTCCTGGAGTGAAAAGGGAACCGGGCTCGTCCGGGATTTGAACCCGGGACCTCTCGCACCCGAAGCGAGAATCATACCCCTAGACCAACGAGCCTTCAACAAGACAACTTTACCCATATGTATTCTAACAACATTAGACTATTGCCACATCGTTTTAAATGTGATTTTTATAAAAAATAATTTGTCCCTCAATAATTAAATTCAATGACTCACATAAACGAAATTATTGGAAGACTTGTGTGAATGGTCTGTGGTAGCTTAAATCACCATATCACTTATTTTTATAAAACCCATCACAAGGGTATGCTTTCGTTCTCTACTTTGCTAACTTACTTTTTATTTAACTCATCTTCATTTGACTTTTAGTTAAATTCTGTTAGGAAATTTGTGTTCTGGACTTTTCCTCTTCTCATTTCTACCCTGTGGAAAGGTAGATTAGTGAGGTTCTTTTTTTCCTTTTTAAAGATTTATTTATTTATGCATACAAGAGCTGGGGTACAGGCCAGAGCCCAGGGAGGTGAGAGGATTCACCAGAGACAGAGTGTGGAGTAGGCCAGAGCCCAGGGAGGTGAGAGGATTCACTAGAGACAGAGTGGGGAGCAGAACAGGCAGACGGACTGAAACACACTGCTGAGGGGAGCAGCAGGCGAAGGAGAGGTCTGCTACACCGTGTGGGTCCCCTCCCTGGCTGGCAGCAGGGATGGAACTCATGTTGCAGTGACTGCGGTTTGCTTCATCGTGGTTGCTTAACCCACTGCGCCAACAGGGAGGCCCATTAGTGAGATTCTTGTTATAATTTGACTGCTTGCTTTGTACCCTAAAAGTTTGAAAATATTGACTGATTTCTTTAAAACTGCCACCTAGGAGTAGCAATAATTTCTAACCACCCTCAAACCCAAACCATATGCCTATTGTTGAGATTCAGCATACCATTCCATGAAAGCATGGATCGTGTTTTGTTCTTTACAAAATAGCTTCTTATGTTCATGTACACATGTCCCCAACATAAGAATACCAGGAAACCTGAAATCAAAGATTAAATACTTCATTATGGAAAAGAATTATTCATTATGGAAAAGAATCAATCCATTGAAGCTGGACAGGATTGTGAATATGATGGCATTTCACTACCATGATTTGATTACATTACATGACAAAGTTGAAGGGAGTTTTTAGAAGTAATTAAGGTCTCTAATCAATAGGTCTTGCATTAATAATAATAATATTATTATCATGGGTGTATGACACAATTAGATGAGCTTTTTGAAAGACAGTCAAGGCCTGCCCTAAGGAGATAGGTTCCCTGCTTGAGACAGATTCTCCTGCAGGTTTTGGAGAGTAAGGAATTACGTGTACTGCTGATAGAGTCACAAGGTAAGGAACTGTGAGTATCTTCTAGAAGCTGAGGGTTTGATTTTAAAACAAGGAACTGAGCTCTGTTAATAATCAAATGGGTTTGGGAGAGCCTCAGATGAGATTGCAAACCCTCCAGATGTCTTGATTTTAATCTGGTGAGATCTTACACAGAGGACGTGCCCTATGCAGTTTGTTCAATAATTATTAACTTTTAATTTACTTGCTCAAGAAAATGAGATGGAATGAAAATAAGTGACAAATAACAAGATCTTAGTAAAATCTTACACTGCATTTTCAAACCTCTCTTAAGTGTCTTGTTGTCTATCAAGATTTCCCCAACCTTTTTTGAAAAATTTCATTTCTCTTAAGAAACCAGGCTATTCGTGGAATACAATTTCTGCCTTTTGAGTTTTGCCCATTCCCATGCTGTCATTAAATATGCTATTATCCTTCATACTTCCTACAATTTCATAATTCAATCCAGTGTGATATTTTGGTATTGGCCAGGCCCAGAAATGAAGCATCAGATTTTATATTAAAGTTTTCTGATACACAGGATACAATAATGGTAAACTTGATAATGGCAGCTCAGGACACTGGATGAAGAAATAAAAGTCAGTCAATAGATTTTAGAGAAAAATTATGTACAGTTGAGAACTACTTAAAAGCACCCCCTAAATACTTTCTGGTTTGACAAAAGCATTGTCTGAGGCAAAATGACAAGAATAGTTATTTGGATAAGGTCAAATATATTAATATGGATCCACTAGACAGAGACCGTGAATTCAGAATTTTAGCATAACTAGCTAGGAATGGCTCTAGAGGTTTGTTAGGTTGGCTGACAGAAATACAAATGTGTTTTACAGTAAATGAAGTTGAAATGTCAAAGTCCTCAGAATGCTACAAGATTTTCCCAACATCTTAAAGATGTTGAAATGCCTTAGACATTTTATCTGTTATGATCATCTCATTCAAAACTGAATGATTCCCAAAGATAAGCCCTTCACCATGGTAATGACAAGTAAATTCATGAGGATAATCCTGCATTCTTGATATTTTGTTGCAACTCTTTCATGCAAATAAAAATTTAAATTAGGAACTTTACCACTGAATTAGCTTTCATAAACACAGTAGGAATGAGTTGATCCAGAGCTGGCATTTATCAAGAGTAGCACTTAATCAACAAAGTGGTTGTTAGTGGACATTAATCAGAACAATCTGATTCACCAAGATCTTTGGCATTGACTAATGATGGTTCTTTTGAGCTGATGTTTAGGAGGTCTACTAAACAAAGTCATATTTGATCTGGATATGGAGAAAAAGTCTAGACTTTGTGAATGTAACTATGACTTGAATACTGGAACATTGTGAATAGTGATGGATCCTTCATCATTCCCAGACCTGAGTCAGTTCAGTGACCATGAAGTCTTTGAATGACAGGGAAGATGGGTCTCCCTGAAGGTACCTCATGACACTGCTAAAAGCATACCCTGATAATCTTATTCCCAGAGTTTTCAGAGATTTATGGACATTGGCTCTGAACTGACAATAATTCCTAGACCACAAGCTTTATACAATCAACGAAATTTTGTCTGTTTCATTGTTTCTTCTAAGAACTCTATTGGCATTTAGGAATCACTATTTTCTCAGAGGAAGCCACAGAAAATATATTTAAAGATAATATTGTTGAGAACCATTTCAATCTGGGAAATAAACCAGACCTCCTGATGCAAGAGACTCAAAAGTCCCAAACAAAATAATACCAGACTGATATACTTCAAGATACAACTAAACTGTTGAAATTCGATGACAAGAACAGAATAGCAAAAGTCTTGAGAGAAAGAACAGCAACCTGTAAGGGAACACTGATTGTACTGTCTGTGGACTTTTCAGTGGAAAACTTATGGGCAAGAGGGATAGGCAGGAGATAGTTAAATTGCTCAAAAAAAAGTTTTCCAGTCTAGAATATGTATCTGCATGATTATCATTCAAGACAAAAGGAAGTATAAGGAGCTTCACTGAAAAGCAAAAAGTAAAAAATATATGTACACCAAGTCATATGTGAAGGACATACTAATGGGGCTATTATAAAGAAACAACAACAATAAAAAAATATGGAAGTAACAGACACCTAAAGTATACAATGTGAAGGAGCAGGAGAGTAAAAATATGACATAAGAAGGAATGACAAAGACAAATGTCAAATGTTCACACAGCAGAGGACTCAACAAAGCAAAATACTGAAAATAAAAAAAAAAAACTAGCAGTCACTAATAAACGAAGTGAGGTTTCTGAATTTATGGGATGAAAATTATATGGGATTTACTTGCATAAACAGTAAAAAGTGAACTTGGCTCCACTAAGATTTATGTAGAAATGCTAGAGGGTTTTAACAATTTTAAACTGCCAACATAATCCATCCGAGCTATATAGATGATTTTATTATAAAGTAGTAAGAGCCCCAAACTCACAATTTGAGTGCTATTTTGAGAAAAGCTTACTACAAAGCAAAAAGGAATTATTCTTACAGTTTTAAATCTAGCCATTTCATATGCAAACACCTTGTTTCCTTGTGGGTAATTCAACCTTTATTTCTGGTGGCTTTCAATATTTTTTCCTTTGCTTTAACTTATAGAAACTTGATTATAATTGGTCTGGGTACACACATTTTTGAGTATGAGCTAGGCCAGAAAATAGGGGGACACAGTAAAGCGGGGGTGGGGGGTGCGGTGGGGGGGACAGGTCGGGGAAGGGGAAGGATGGCGGCACCCACGTCCAGAGTGCTGCAGGCCAAGGGCAGCCGACAGCAGCTTCAAAGAAACAAAAATGCAGATCACAAAAACACAGCGGGCTCACGAACCCCGCTGACCGCAACTCACTTTCGGTCCCCTCCCCGGCGGCAGCTGTGTTATCTAAGATAAGAAACTCTCACTTCTGAAAGTAAGATACTTCAATTTTACTTCTATTAAACTGGCTGCGCCCGCTCCACTGCCTCTTCTCTAGCTTTCCACGCGGGCACTCGCTCCCTTCCTTTCTGCGGACACAACTTGGGGCTGCCGGGTTGCGAGTTCACACTCAAGCTAGGAGTGCCTCAGCTTTTTGAATTTAGAAATCTGCCTTTTCGCAGCAGACCTCTCCTGCCTCGCCCGTTGCTGCCCTTGGCAGTGTTTCTTTCGGTGTGCCTGTTCTGCTCCCCACTCTGTCTGGTGAATCCCCTCACCTCCCACGACTCTGGCCTGTACCCCAGTTCTTGTATGCATAAATAAATATTTTTAAAAATCTGCCTTTAATCCAACTCGATACATCCAATTACTCCAGACGTTACGGAATATATGACAGGCATTAACTGATGCAAAGTTCATTTTCCTGCTTCTATTTTACTGGTAACAAAATATAAATACACGTGAGGAGAGGCGCTGAGGTGGCTGCAACGCGCCACGGTGTTCTCACTCCGTTACCCTTTCGGCCTCCTCTCAGTTGTGCGGTATTTTTAATCGTGTTTCTCTATTTTGAGTTCCTGCCCATTCGCGATTGGCTTTAAACATACTCAAGTCGGCCAATGCGCACGCTCGCACGCAGGGTGCGTGGTGACGTCACGCCGCGGACGTCACCCGAGGGCGCGAGCCGGGAAGGCGGATGTGCTGACGTAGCTGGCGGGTGTGGCTGGGGAGTGTAGCTGGGAGTCTGGCTAGGGGGTCTGGGGCTGGGTCCGGGAGGGCGGAGTATCCCTCCGCAGACGCCTCGGGTTGCACGGAGCGCTGCGCTCTCCTGTCGTCGCGGTGGGTTGGATATGCGTCCGGAAGGGGCGCGGGAGGAGGGTCCCCCTCGGTTCAGGCTGTGCGGTCAATTTCACCACTTCGCAGAGACTGGGCGTGCGGGATCGGCACTCGGGAGCTTGGAGTCGAGTGGAATCCCCGCGGTTCTTTTTGACTTCGGATAGCCGAACACCACACGGTGAGCGTTGGTTGCCCTTGGATCTGATAATGTCTGTCCAATGGGGTCATTGGGGATGAACTGAAGGGGTTGGAAGCAACGGAGAGGCCCTCGCGGAATACTGATTTCCCGGCTGCGTCCTAGGACTCTTCACATTCCACTTTGGAGAAACAGCCTGCTTTGAGCGCAGACTCTCATTGCTGTTGTTTTCTGCCCCAGTGACAGAGCTCTTGAATTTTTGTTGCTTCCATTTTCTGTATGGAAAATCTGATTCGGGGAGGTGACATGATTCTCTAGAGTCACATAGCTTCTCTCTCTGCATGTTTCCATTTAGAGTATACTTGGATCAGGAACTGGAATGTGAACTGGCCTAGCCCTTAGTCAGGTCAGGTAAGGCTTCCTAAGAGAAGCAAGTCACAGATGAAGCCCCCCCCCCCCCCCCCAC
>JAGFMF010012165.1:0-12557 GCA_019455555.1 Galemys pyrenaicus | reverse complement strand
ATGACGCCCCCCCCCCCCCCCAAACAAGTAGAAAATTACCAGGGAAGGAAGAAAAGTTGCAAAATTGCAAAACAACTGGGAACCCCTGGTTGTGGCAGTTTCCACTTGTTCCTGACAAAGGGGGTGGCTGAGGAAAGGTATGGGCACCAGGCTGTAGCAGCCTGGCAGCCTAGGAAAGCCAACCCCTCCCTCCCACCCGTCCCCCAAGCAGTGTAAGTACCGGTAGACCAGCTTACCAACAGCAACCCTTAGTCCAGCCCCATCCCTGTTTCAGAGAAGTGTTGTTAACGAAGCCTCCTGGGTTTATAGTGTGTGGTCTGTGTCTTCAGTGTTCTTGAGCAGGCATGAAATCAAGAGCCCATCAAAACTTGGAGGTTTAGCCTGCAGTTTCACACAGTTGCCTGTCAGGAATCCCTCTCTGGAATCCAGAGAGAAAGAGGAAAGAACCCCACTTTGAAGCAGAACTATTTCCCTTAGGTCCATTCCTGTACCTGCCAGGCTTTGGTTATGGGCTCTCACTGAGGGAGCAGAGAACTAGTTGGCTAGGTAGCTGGCCTGCAAGAGCTGGCTGGCAAGGGCTGATTGCAAGATAGCAGGCTGAGGCTGGGAGTGTAGGAGCAAAACAATAGCTTGTGATTGCTTCACACAGTGGCATCTGGGGGCCAAGGTGGAAGATAACAGGGCAAAATGGTAAATTGCCAGAGTAGTGGAAAGTCCCTATACATGCTTATAAAAAGGACTTAACCACAGCATTAAATGGGCTCTTCCCTTGGAGCCCCTTCTGCTGTCAGGAATCTTCTTGCAATAAACCTGAGTTTGCAAACCTTCAGTCCCTTGTGTCTGATTATTCCTCAGTCACTGAAACACAAAACCCAGCCCATCACAAACACTAACAGGTAACTGTAGCCTTTAAGCCCAGATATCCTTTTTATATGTGGTCACACTTATTTAGAAATGTGGAGATTGTGGGTGTCCCTACCTTGCACATAGTAGGAACTCAATAAACACTGACTATTAGGGGGAGGGGAGGGAGTGTTTCATCAGTTGTAGCAGCTTCTTTCTAGAAGGCAGGAAGTGGCTGTAAACCATTAGCCAGATTTAGGGCACAAATAGGTATTTTTGGCTTCTTTGGGTTGGGGGGGCAAGTATAAAAAATGAAATAAGATAAACATAAATATATTTTCTCACCTCAATTCTGATCTTTCAGAGGGAAGCACAGAATATTTAGAGAAAGCAAATTCCAGACTACTTGTGTTGATTAATTTTATGCATCAGTTTGATCAAAGGGATAATTAAATAGCTGATAAAACTGGATATGCCTGTGAGGTTGTTTCTGGAACAGATTAGTATTTGGTTCAGTAGATTGAGTAGCGATCTCTCAGCATTGTGGTTGGGAATCACCCAATACCGTGGGGACGCGAACAGATCAAAAAAGTAAGGGAAGATAATTTCTTTTTTCTTGAACTGGGATAGCCATTTTCATCTGCCCTGTGATGTCCCTGCTCCTGTTTTCCCAGACCATTGAACTTAACTGATTTACACCAGCTTTTATGTAAGCTCTCCCAGCTTGTAGGCAGCAGATTGTGGGACTTCTCAGTTTCCATAGGAATGACCCTATTCTTATCATCTATCTCTCTCTATATATATGTATATCTTGATTTATTTCTTTGGAGAATCTCGACTAATACACCATCCTTAACCATTTGTGCCACCAATGTAACCACACAATGTCTCATTTATTTGGATGCTTCCTGTCTATTTTTAATGTTCAAAACATAATTAAAATTTAAATGCCATTCTTAATTTCATTTCTGCACTCTCCTATCCCTAATTTTTGAGTCAATTACCAATGATCAGGGAGTGCTTCTTTGTCTTGTTCTTTGTGCTGTCACTGGAAAATTAAGAAACCCCAAGAGAAATAGTATAGTTTTTGCCTTCATACAGCCACAGTTACATGAAAACATAAGCTAGTAACCACATTATAATATAGTAAGATAATAAGTTATTTCATAGCTCTGTAGACATGGTACAACAAAACAAAGAATCTTAGGAGAGGAGCAGAAAACTCAAAATGTTTACAAGGGCCAGAGAAGAGATACAATAGAGGCTTTTTTTTTTTTTTTTTAAATTGAGGCATCCTTAAAAGTTGAATGCAAGCTGTGTATTATCAGTTTCAAGATTTTGTACTCCAAAGTAACATGGTATCAGGTATTTTTCAAAGCAGCTTGATGATGTATCTTATTGCCAGAACTATTAGTTCTACCTAAATATTTATTGATTCAAATTTAAGAAATTAAAATCCACATTCCTCACATTAATGTAACCAAATTATTTTGGTTGTAATCACATTATTTAGATGATAGAATGATGTTATTGTGGTGTCAGGACACTAACTGGAGGAAGAAGTTAGTTGCTGAACATGCAGTCAATTAAGGAGGGCCCCCGTGGAATATTGCATAGGTCTGGGGCTTCCAGGTAAGCAAGAAGTCCCAAAACAAAAGGGTAGTTTGAAAATAAAGGAGGAAGATAACTGCTGACTTGGTAGACAATTGGGGTAGGAGTCCCAGTTGCAATTTCTGGGACTTCTGGCAAGCAAGCAATTCCAGGCACTGGGGGACAGTGTGACACAAGAACCCAAAACAACCCCAGGTGGCCCCATTCAGTCAACAAAAGACAATGCAGGGAACTAAGCCTCCTGGATGATTTTTCTCCTTAGTTAACCTAAGTAAGCACTGACTTCCTGAGCTAGCATAGCAGCAACATAGTTGGGTCTCCTCTCTGAGAGGAGAGTTTTTGCTTTGATTGTCTTGCCAATAAAACTCTTATTACTAAACTTTTGGTCTCGGTCTTCATGTCAAATTCTTTACATATTTGGGACAAGAACTGAGGAGGACTGGCCTCTGGCTGACTCATCCTGGATCCCTAACTGTCTTGAAAGAAGTAACAAATTATTTTAAAACTTAATTTTTTGCTCATTTTAAAAAGTTACTTAAATGTTTAGCAAATCAGAAAAGACATGTAAAATGAAATTCTACCTACACTAATTCTACTTATCTAGTTTTTCTTAAAATAGGTAAAACGTTTAGTTTCTTTTGTGTTCTTGCAGAGATTAATGATGTAGCTAATAGGTAACATCAAGTTTATTCCACTTTGAATAGTAACTCTGCACTGCTTTATTAATTACAAAGATTTTCCATATCATTCCATATCAATACATTTTGAACTCATAATCTTTCATAAGGTCAATCAAATCCCTTTTGTGTAGATGGATCCTATAGGAGAATTTCAAATATCCAGCAAAATAGTCCTTATAGTATAGCAGAGCTCTCCTGCCTCGCCTGCTGCTCCCCTCAGCAGTGTACTTAGTCAATCTGGCTGTTCTGTTCCCCACTCTGTCTCTGCTGAATTCTCTCACTCCCCTACATGTCTGGCCTGTACTGCAGTTCTTATATGCATAAATAAGTACATGTTTAAAAAAATAGTCCTTATTGCTTGATATTTGGTTTATATTTTAAAAATAAATCTGCAGTGAGTATTCTTTTTTGTACTGTAACTCTCACATCAGCAATCTACCTGCATAATCATCTTAGAATGGAATACCTGAGTCAAAGGGGGAGTCCATAAGTATCTGATAAGACTTTTGAAAATTGCTCTGATTCCTGGAAATGTGGGAGTAAAAGAGCCATGGAATAACCAGAAGAATTTAAGTGGCTCCTTGAGGGTGGCAGGATGCAGAATGAGAAGTTGATCTGGTTCCCTGTGTCAGTACAGGCTGCTGGTCACAACAGGACAATGTACTGTTAGTTTTTTGTTTTCCTACACTTTTTTTTTTAACAGATTATAAAAGAACTGTTATTATAAATGTTGTACCAAAGGACACTTTTCACATCTTAACAAGTATGCCAAAACCCAATCAGGTGGTCTCTGTGAATCAGCACAAATGGGCTGAAAGTTGCATAACCAAGGGCTAGAATTTCTAGAGTATTTAATGCTATTAACCTGTTATGAAAATAGGAGTTAAGATAAAAAGAAACAATACATTCTGTCCAGTAAAAGAGAAGAAAGCAAAGTATCAGAAGAAGAACACTTTGCATGGCTCTCAGCTCTAGAGGAGGGTGGTAGAGCAGTGTGGGGCGCTGAAGGTGGAGCACGAGCTTGTGGTGCTTGTGCAGGAGAAACACCAGCTTGTGGTGCGGGCCCCGCCCATGAGCGCCAGGAGCAGGGCATCTCGCAGTGCCACGAGGGCCATAAACAGCCACTTGGGCACCTGATTCTCTGCCACAAAAGCACAGTAGCCATCACTGGCATCAACATCTGTTTTGTTTAAGCTGCTGATGTTTCTCACGTGATAAAACAGATTCATGCTTATGAAGGAATTGAGTATCCATAAGAAGGGGAACACGGGAAGAATGTTCCAGGCAGACCTTGGCTTGAGTCTTGCCCACACGAGCCTCTGGGACTCATGGTGATGGCTTGGACCACAGTGAGGAGACTGCTGGTGCAGATGGAGAGACCCCGCGCCACCCACTCCAGATACACGACTAGCTGACAGCCTGGATCGCCAAGGAAGTCTCTCAACTGGAAAACAGCTGCTGCCTTGGGAATTATCTTGCAAAAAAGGATGATGGTATTTGTGAAGGCCAAATGCATGAGGATCAGATGTATAGATTTCTTTTTAGTGCCCCCAAGGAAAATGCACACATGATTCACTAAAACAAAGACATTCCCCACAATGCCAGGTCCAGTTACAAGGAGGAATATTGTTCCCTTAACAATGATCAAAATCCTTTCTTCATGAGCAGAAAAACGTTGGATCCAGCAAGCACTTCTTGGAGAGAGCAATAACAATGATGAGATATATCTGTGAAAAAGATTTGGTATCATAGGCATTTCTGGTGTATAAGGTACACTGACCTGAGGGATATAAATTATGTAACGGAGCAGAATTTTTTTCCCCCACTATGAGAGAACTAAAGAACTCCATTTCTTTTTCCTTGAAACTCCTTTGAGAAATTCTATACACAATATGTAACTTTACAATATGTAACTTTAAAATGCTTTTATTCCCGTGGTCCATGCCTGCAAAAACAAATTACTTGTCCATATTTTTTCATATTTTACATAGGTTCAATTTCTCTAAGTGCTGAATTGAAGTAAAAATTGCCTAACTTGAATGTCTTCTTGTGTTTTCTACTTTATGAGATTGCCAACAGCATTCTTTATAGATCAAGTTTTGATCGGTATTATGATCTCCTGGTTTTTCTCCTGTCTCAAATTCTTCTATCTCTGACCCATATAGGTCCACACATCCGTAAATGTCTTTTGAAACTCAGGCATTTTCTGTGAGTTCCCTGCTTGTTAATTTCCATCAGTTTTCCTTGTTCACAACCTCCAGTCGAACTGCCTAGTCTTTTGGGGGTAGGGACCCAACTTTTGAAGCCTGATCAGTAAAGACCTGAAGCAAGCCTGAGAGCCGACACCCAGCTCCACCGACAGGGTGCAGCCTCAGGGGGGCTGCCTGGACCTGCAGAGCTGCCAGCTGGGGTGTGTGAGTGTGTGTGCACCCTGAGGAATCTGAAGGGAACCTAAAGAAGCCTGGCTCAGCTCAGGAGTTGTGGGTGTTTTCCCAGAGGGACTAGGGAAACCTCATTAAGTAGGGTAGAGGCTGTGAGGAGACCAGGAAGTTTAGGATCCCTAATAATGGCTGGGTGCAGCTACTGGATTGGCACAGCTTTGGTTAAGGAGAAAACAAAGCAAGTGGTCGCTGCCAGGAAGGTGGTGCTGGCTATTGGAGCTTCTCAGCTGCCTGGGCAGAGCGAGGCTTTCAGGCTCGCTCAGGGCAGCCAGCTTGCCCTGAGTCTGCTCCAACCTGGTCACCCACAGGACTGGCTTTGTCTTTTATCATCGCTCCAAGGTGATTTTCTCTCCTCTGGTCCAGGCGAGAGTCTACGCCTTCACCACTAACCTCTTGGATCTCAGTTCTCACCTCGATCTTCTATCAAGCGTGTAACAATCTCCCCCAAGAGAAGCCAGGAGGTTTGGTCAATCTCCCCGTATTTGCCTGTGTTCTCTGAACTGGCTCCTGCCCACAAGCCTGCGCCCTTCACTGTGCTTCGGGTCCTTAGGGCTTGCCTGGCATTGACCTGGCTTGCGGGTCTCTGGCAGCCTCCAGGCCACGAACCTGGGCTCGTCTGCAGTTTTGATACCAGGTAGCCTCGCGACTGGGGGAAAGTTGCTGATAGTTTTTCAGCCTCTTTTTCCTCCCCTGACAAAGGGGGAGACTAACGCTGCTGCTAAGTGTTCAAGAAAGCCTTCTGAGGCCCTAAAGGCCTAGCCCTCAGCGAAGCATCTCCCTGCCCTTGGGCGTGGAGTAAGAACTGGTGGGCTTTTAGCCAAGGTGCTGGCATGCGCACAAGGTGACCGCACTGGGGACACCTCTGCGTGTGCTGCCCCTTCAAATGTTTCCCGTTAGATTTTGCCTATGTCTGCCTTGACCTCTCCTCACTGTCCCAGCATTTCAGAGCTCTGAATTGAGGCCAGTTTCTGTCATCTCACCACTCGCTCCCCTCATTCTGACTGCAAAATAAGAACAGTGTCAGAGGAGGACTATGACTCTCCCAGGTGGTGTTTCAGAACCATCAGAAATGAGCTCACTTTTCCAGGTATGATCTCTTCTAGTAGATTCCTCTGTCATGTTGGCAGGACCTTGACAGTTTTCTTGCTCCCAGCATAGCAAGGTCTCCCAGAGACTGTTGAGGTTTCCTGGCCTACATCTGGCATGAGCCATGTTCCAGATCAATCTATTCATCTTCATGGGCAACTATTTGAAAAGCGTAATTTTGGCTAAGGTGTTCCTTGCTATTGAGATAACAGTTCTTCTAGAACTTCAATGTAAAAACAGAGGTATTATCTATCTATCTATCTATCTATCTATCTATCTATCTATCTATCTATCTATCATTTAGAAAAATAGAAACATGTCATGACTTCTACTAAAATATGTAATTGTATTACAAAATTTTATCTACTGTCTTTTATACCTATCCTTTTCAACTTTAACTTTGTTAACTTTGACTTTAACACCTATATCTTTATAGTTTAAATCCTTTTTTATATATTTTTGTATACTGAAAATATAGGTTAATTTTACTGCTACAAGTAATTCTTTGTCATATATAGCAGAGTAATAATGCTTATTTTTTTAACCACTTAAGAAAACTTAGTGATTATTTTTGTCTTTACATATATCCCCTTAGGAATGTACAATCAAATGTTAGGCTTCATGAAGTGATGTTCACAAAGTTTATTACCATAGATATACAAATCAGTACAAGGAAATACCACCTCACACCTGAGAGAGTATATATCATGTAAAAGACAAGTAACAAGTGGAGATTAGAGTGGGGAGGTATAGGAACCTTTAGGACCTGTTGGTGGGACTATAAACTGGTTCAGTTATTATGGAAAGAAGCATGGAGATTCTTGAAAATGTTAACAATTAAAATGCCATACATCGAGTCTTGCCAGCTCTAGTAATTAAAACGTAAAAATATGAAACACTAATCACAGGTCAAAATACTAACCAGAAAAGAAGAAATGCTGCATTTGTAATAACTTTCATGAGCCTAGAAGGAATTAAGGTAGGTGGAAATAGCTAAACAAAGACTAATATCATATGACTTTCCTCTGGTAAATGGAGAAAACAATGATTTGCACTAAAGAAAACAAAAAGCAACTTTGGAACAATAGGACAACTAGTGGTTACCAGAAGAGAAAGAGAAAGAGGGGTAAAAGATGGAAAATGGGGACAATGGTGTGATGAAGGACAGATTTTAGTTGATGAAGACAATGTAGCATTTATATATGTTGATTATCAACAATAAATACCAAGGTCATAATGAACTGTTACACTCCAGTTAAAGATAAAATATGAAAGACAAAACAAAAACAGAAGCAAATAATATGCTCAGTCCCTGCAACAATTCTGCGTGGCCTGCCAGCAATTAATATAAAATTAGCAGTACTTTTTTCTTTGCACTGCTTTTTTTGATATTGTAACGTTTTTAATTTATAAAATGACACACAATATTATATGATTTTAGATTCACAATTGTAAAACAAAGTGTGTTCGGCAATCCTAGCTCCCTCCCTCTTCTCCATATTCTTAACCCAAGTCTATAGAGAGCATTTTGAAAATTAACTTTGACTCCCCATTCTTATGATAAGAAAATATAACTACATGTACAAGGTGCTCATATTTCCAAATCATTCTTTCAAATAAATACCAACATATCCTCATTAACTATGCAACAAGAACTCAGCAGCCATGTGTTAGGGAGGGTAGAATGGAAGCGGAAAGAATCTGTCTTCATCATTTACTGGAATTCCAGTATCAGCTTAAGATCGACTCATTCCAGGACTCTCTTAAAACAAGAAAAAAATCTATTCTTATAAGCCTTGAACAGTTTGAATTCTGATAAATGAAGAGAAAGCAACTGCTCAAAATAACATCCTGGTCTGTCCTGGAAGAACGGATGTAAAATGACTCACCTCTTGTCACTGAGCTTGCCAGCATTTAGCTACTCGGACATCCCTGAGCATGAGCACAAAGGGGCTGAGACTGGCATAACCAAAAGTCAGAAAAATGTTAATTCCGTAAACTATGTAGTTATTTGGAAATATTGAACCAAGGTAGAAAGAGAAAATGAAATCTGCCCAATAAAAGAAAAGGAAGCAGGTCATGAGCATGAGAACACTCTGAGTAGCTCTCATCTCTGGGCTGGGATTACCTTGTAGCCTGGAGGACTGAATATAAAGGACACACTTGTGATGCTGAATCAGGCGAAAAGCCACGTACCCACTGCTCCAGCCCATCAGACTCTGGAAGACCACATCCCGCAGAGTCATCAGAGAGAGGAAAAGCCACTTCATGATTTGCTCAGCGGGGAGCATTTCACAATAGCCAATATAAGGTCTAAGTGCAGAGCTGTTGGTGCTGTGGACTGCTGTGATGTACAAGAGCAGGTTAGAGCTGATCAGGAAATTGAAGACCCAGGAGAGCAGGAGATAGGGAAGCACTTGCCATGCAGACCTGGGCTTGAGCTTTCTCCAGGAGGTGGTCCTGGGACTGATGGTGATGGCCTGGACCACGCTGAGGAGACAGGTGGTGCAGATGGAGAGGCCGCGGGCCACCCTCCCCAGATAAATCACAATTTTGCAACCAGCGTCACCTAGCACATTCCCCAGTTGAAATATTGTGCTTAAATCTCGGCTTCCCTTGGTACAAATAATGGTTATGTTTACAAAAGCCAAGTGCATGAGGATAAGGTCAATAGGATTCCTCCCAGGTCCCAGGATAAAAGTACGTAAATGCCCCCCTAGTATAAGGACATTGCCCACAATTCCATGTCCAATGAAACAAAGGAAGAGTAATCCCTGCAGGAAGGTACGCCAAGTCATCTGCTTCATGAACAGAGCTAGGAGAAAGTTTGACACAAAAGTAAGTAAAACTGACATATCGCAGGTCTGTGATTTCCTGACTGCTCTAGTGACACGAATAGTCTCAGTGAAGGAAATACATGTGCATGGTTCTCCCTGGCCTGCCTCTGACCTCCTTCTGCTCTTTTTCTTCTTTTCCTCCTGTTTCCGTTGAATCCAACAGTGATAATGACAATTAAACATCTCCCCTAAAGGCCACACTAGTGAACCTGCCTGCCTTTCCACAGGTCCTTCTCTGTGTCGCTCATGTCTGAAGCTCACATGTCTTCTTTATTCGTCCCTGACAATAGCTTAGCCCAGGCGCTATTACCCAGTGCATCTCTAAGCTATAACACTAGCAACTCAGAGGAGATGGATAATGCTCCATCTCCTTCACTACCAACCTCGCGCAAATTTCCTCCCTGTAAAGGATGATGTGTTGCCCACCCACCTCCTCTATACAGTCCGCACATCTCTCTGAAACTTCAGATTCAGGATTAAAAAGAAGTGATAGTTTCCCCAAGAACTGTATTTAAGTAAATGGGAGAAATTTCACAGAGGAGCCTATGTGACATAGCTATTCATCTCCTAACCGCCTAATGGTGTAAACAAGTTCACATCCCCTTGCTGCCCCCCCCCCCCACATCTTGGAAAATTTGCATTCCCGATCTTCCATGGGTTTAGATCAGAGTGAAGTGATGTTTTCTCCCATCTTTCCTAGTCTCATTCCTTACTTGTCCTGCCAGCACTTTTTAACAGATCTTCAGAAAAGACTCCCCTTCCCAGTGTCTCGTTCTTGGACTTCAATCCACTCCATTCAACCTCTAGCAAATGTAGCAACCTTTCCAGTCAGAAGAGCTCCACTCTAATATCTTCCATTGTCATTTGCAACCACTTTATAAATAGTGTCAATTTTTCTGTTTAATCTCCTCTTGTATTATCAGAATGAACTTTAGAACATCAGTTTCTTTCTAGTGCTTCATTTCTCACAAACCATATGTGGCTCCTGTCAGTCATAAACCTCAATATATTTTCCTCCTGATCTACTTTCCTTTGTACGTCTTTATTATCTTCAACTCTCCCCAAACAAATGTGCAGAAACTCCTGACACTGAGCTGTTCTTGCCCCCAACCACTCTCTTAACAGAGCTAACTGCTGCCCCCTCACTCACCAGCTTAGAATTTCATTGTGTGATGCCCCCTCACTCACCAGCTTAGAATTTCATTGTGTGATGTTCTCTGAAAACACTGAACCTGTCCTCAAGGCCAGGTTACCTGTGTTCTCCTTGAGTCAGCAGCGGAGCCCCAGGAGAGACTCCCCTTCTGTTCAGTATCTCAAAGACCTACTATAGTTCCTGCTATTAAATGCTCAAAAATAGATTGTGAATAAATTATTAAATGAGGAATGCAGTTATGGTAGTAAGTTGGATATTAACTCACAGATGAGATCACAAACCAATCGAAGAGACAGTTGAATTGATTTAAGCTTCCTGATGGAATAGCTGGAGAAGGGCATCCTTCAGCTACTAGATGAGTGAACTTCCAAACCTCCATTGATTTAATGTCTCTTGAGAGACTTAAAATGATAAAAATTTTCAGTTCTCACTGATTCTGATCTACTTTTTATATTCTCAGCAATTTCTGTGTTCTATGAGACACCAGTGACAGACTTTTGAAAAGGAATTTGCTTTCCTGAAAAATATTAAAGCTGGAATGGAAAAGCTATGCTCTTACAGCTTTCTGACCATGTTGGGAAGAGATTACATTGGGTTGCTAGTAAATTTTCCTAAGCTCTTATTTCCAGTATCAGAATAAAAAAATATGATCTTCGTGAATGCGGTGAAGTCAGGGTTTTATGCAGGAACTGCTGGGGAGGGGTGTGCATATTCCAGATGTTTGAGCAGCATCATTTCATTTGAGAAACATAACTGCAGGTTTCACAAGAGCAACTTATGCAGCAGTCACTGAGGGGTAAACCCCTGGCCTTCCCGTTCCTGTCATGTGCCTTTGGGCTTCCAGAACATTTAAGGCACAATTTCTCATCTGTAAAGAAGGATGACATTTTGCCATATGTAAGTCTATTGTGAGGATGAATTAAGGTGACCAAGAGATATCTTTAAGTACTTTTGTCAGTGCTTAGCAAGCATTAAATAATCATGTTCTAAAAAATACCTATTAGTGTGGTGATTTGTCACACATCTGGTTTTTGTTTTGTTTTGTTTACCACTAGAATATACTGTGGTATATTTATAGGGTGGGGGAAAATATCAAAGTAAATAAATAAAATCTTAATGAAGAAAACATTTTGCAATATTTCATGCTGCAAAGATACGAAGACGCCACATATAACATGTGTGACTTCAATAAATCCCACAGCTGGAGAAGTACAGGAGACCACGGAGAATAAGAGCTTCTACACACATAACACTGTCATGTGCTGCTGCTTCCCTCTCTCACCTGAGTGCAGGGCCAGCTCAGCCACACACAGCATACACATCACCATGACAGCGCCTCATGCAGCAGAGAGAAGCAGATGATTCTGGGGCAGTTGGAAGGATGGGGTGTCTCCCCTGGTCCTGCCACCTTCCTCCACCTGAGTAATAGAGGAACCCTCCACCCCATGCATGGCCTGCAGGCCCTGTCCCAGCAGCCTCCCTTCCAAGGCAAAGGCAGCCCTGCAGGGCCAGGGACACTCACCTGGGCAGCAGAGCAGCAGACTCTGACTGGGGCTGGCACAGCAGCAGCACCAGGCCCTTTATCCTCCCTGAGGCCCAGGCTCAGCCTCACTCTCCCTGCTGTCAAGACGTCAGTGTCTCACGTGGGGCTGGCTTGGGCACAGGGTACCTGTGCACAACACCCATCTCTGGGCACAGCTCTCCCTCCCTGATGCTTCCTAATTGCTCAGCCCACAAACACCCTCATGCCAGTGACAGCAAAGGTGCAGTGATGAGTGTGAGTTGGGGAAAGAGGAGCAGTTCCCCAAGCACAGCTGGTGGAGAATCTAGTTTCCTGGAATCATTACCACCTCGTGTGTTCTCCCCACTCACCAGCACAGCTCAGAAACAATCTGGAAGAATCATC
>JAGFMF010012164.1:125141-136885 GCA_019455555.1 Galemys pyrenaicus | reverse complement strand
CCACACTGTGAAGCACCCGCAGCCACTGCAATGGGAGTTCAAACCCCAGCCAGAGATGTGCAGCAGACCTCTGCTGTCTCCCGCTGCTCCCCTCAGCAGTGCTCTTTGGTCAGTCTGCCTGTTCTGCTCCCCACTGTCTCTGGTGGATCCTCTCACTCCCCATGCCTCTGGCTTGTACCCCATCTCTTGTATGCATAAACACATCTTTAAAAAAAAATGAAGATCCCTAGAAACAGCCCAAACCCCTCACCCCCATCATGACACCCCATGTCTATGTGCAGTCCTGTCAAGGGCCTGAGCTATGGACTCAAAGAACTAGTATCTGTCCCTAACTGGAGGAACGCAGCAGAAGGAACGTATCAGAAAATGTCAGCGCGTCTCAGAATCTGAGTCTCTCTGGCCAGGCATGACCAGTTGTTTCCTATCAGAGCAGTTCACCTGCACGTTCCTGAGACTTCACCTTGTCGTAGAGACAGTGCTAGTTTCTGAGCTACCAGCTCGTTTACTGCTGGCCCTCGTGGCTCGGACAGAGCTCACTGAGCAAGAGCACACACAGAAACGGATGACTCAGCAGGTGCACACAGCGTTGTGGGAACAGAACCAACAAGGGCCTCTCCCGGCATGGGGGTGTCAGGGAAGCCTTCCCGGGGGGGCAGGCTGGGCAGTCTGCAGGGTGGTATAATGAGTGATGGAGGGGAAGGAGGTGGCCGGTGCCAGGGAGAGGAGGCTCCCAGCTCAGCACAGCAGGGAGCAGACCAACTGCCCAAGGAGCTGGCTGGGCGGGAAACACTCTACATCACCAGAAGGCAGGAGGTGCCTCGATGCACTGCCTGGGGGGTAAGCAAAACACTGTTGCTTCAATTGCTGTCGGTGTTTTTTCAGACAAAATGGTCATCACCGGTGCCGCTGTCATATCCCAGTATGAAAGGGTCAGCCACCCAGACCCTGCCTGTGGGCCCAGCACACCCACATCCTGAGAGAGGAGGTGCGGCATTTTCAGGAAGCAGGCCCATTTTGAGAAAAGAGAGCCTCCTCCGCTCACTGAGGACCCCAGACAGGTCTGATGTGCAAGGGCAAGGAAATGACTTCCTAGGGCGGGCTCGACACTTGGGGCAGATCATCAGGACTTAGCAGAAATGGATGGGGAGGTTCCTAACAGAGATGCTCCACTTGCAGGCTGAGAATGCAAGGCCGTCCTCAGGCTCCAGAACCAGGACAGGGCCACGGTGAAGACGACATGAACCAGGCAGAGGAGGCTGAGTGGGGAAGACCTGGGAGCATCCAACTTAGCCACACAGAGACAGACATAAGGTGGCCATGAACCCCAAACTGCCACCTAAGTCACTCCAGAAAAAAACGCCTGGAGCACCAACTAGTAGCTACTCTCACAGAGCTGCAATCTCAGCGCCCAGCCAAGGAGGAGAATCTCCCATCCTTGCTGATTCCCACTCATCAATCAAGTTCACAAAAGGTAATGACCCCACAAGATGAGCTGCCTCCCCACTGAAAGAGGGGGATACACACAAGCTGTCCCTGCAAACACAGCTTCCTGGAAGCTTCTGTGTGGCAAGTTTCCCTCACGGCTCTCGCCCTTTGTAACAAGCCTGTTCTCAGAGCCTAACTGCCTCTGCCCAGGGAGAAACCTGCCACGAGCCACTGAAAGGGGAGCCCTGCAGAAGCTTTTCCCAGAGGTAAACCGAGGGCCTGCTGCTCTGAACCCAACCGCTCTCAAACCCACATCGCTCATGTCACACTCCCTCATCCCCTCACAGCCCACTGTCTCTTCCATCAACACATCCTGACCCTCTCCAAGGCCCTCGCACTCCCACATTCCCACCTACTCCTTCCATCCTCAGGGGAACATATAAGCCCTAGAGAGCTCCAGAAGGCACAGAGTGGAAAAACAAACACTTTGAGAATCAGGAGGTGGAGGACCTTTACGGCAGGGGCTTCCCAAGGGTCTCAGATCTATGGTAGGAACAGAGACCAGAGTGACCCCCGCCTGGGTCAGTCAAGTGACAACCAGGTTGGGAGGGTGGGGAGGGACAGGTCCTCAGGACTGCAGCTGGGACTCTGATCCCACATGCTCAAGAACAAGCCTCGTGTCTGATTTACACCCGCCCCAAATAAACCCAAAACCCAAGGGGTCACTTCAGCCCTTCCCCACCTGGTGTTGAGCCTGGCCCTACTTGGCCGTTGGCCGAGACTCACCCTCTGCCTACCCACCCACCACAGGGAGGATTCCCTCACTTCAATTCCACATGTGGGAGGAAGACTGACAGCTCGGGCTACACCAAAGTACAAATTTTCTGTACAGCAAGAGAGACAATAACCAGACACCTGACTAGTTAGGAGTAAATATTTGTTTTCCATAAAACTGAGAAGTGACTGAGTTCAAAGATCTACAAAAGCTCACGATTGCATGAAAACAAAGCAAATAACCCAACCACAAAATGTAACAAGAACAAAAAAGACATTTCTCAGAGGGACATGCAAATCAAAACCACAATTAGCTACCACTAACCCCACTGAAAATGGCTCCTATTAAAAAAACTGGCACCAACAAACACTGGCGAGGATGCAGAGAAAAAGGGCCCCTCTTGCACTGCAGGGGGATGCAAACGAGTCCAGCTAGTCCCAGGGCAAGTGAGGGCAAGCACGCAGCTTCAGGGACAGTGCAGGCAGGGACTTCGGGAGAGTCAGTAAGACAAGGACAGTAAATTCTAAAAAGTGCTGGCCAAAATAGACTCCAGAGATGAGGCCAGAAAGTACAACACAGTAAAATGAGAAACGAGGCCTTGGACAGGAAAGGTAAACTAGAGGAGGGGGAAAATGGGCACATCTGCCCGGAGGAGTATTGTCACCTGGAGAAAAACCCCTGAGACGAGGATGTAAGTTTTTAAAATAGGGCCTCGCTGGGTGTGAACTGGGTTAAGCAAAGCACTAAGAAGCTAAGAATCCTTCCTTTTTTAAAAAATAAAAGTTCATTTATTTTTAGAAAAACCAGATGCAGGCAAGAAGTGCAGTGGGGCAGAGTGTCAGGGCAGTTTCCCAGAGAAAACAGAGGCACTTAGAGAGGTGGGGTGAGATTTAAGTATCAAACCGGTGGGCCCAGTGACATACTCCCAAAAACCTGAGCTCCAAACTGCAGAAATGGCAGGGATTTATACAGGTTGTATGGGATCTTCTTACCTCGTCTATCACAGCACAGGGCATTTATCATAGCATAAGCACTGTTCATTGTTTGGGACAGGTAGCTGGGAAGGGTGAAGGTGTGATGGGAAAAGGTTGTCCTGAATGGATGACACAGATGGGTGTGTGGACTCCACCCCCACTCCAGACCGCCAGTGTTCCAGAACCACAAATCTCATCAGATGATTATCGAAGATGGATCCCTGGGACCTGAGGGTGGAGTGAGCAGCCAGGCTGGCTATAAAACCAGAGAGGTGAGCCTTGGGCTCTCTCTTCCTTGGCAGCCATCTCCCTTGATTCAGAGCCAGCTCTCAACATGCCATTGCATTCCAGCTCGGAAGATCTGGTAGGATATTTATAGATTTGTATCCCTCTATTCTTTTTGTGTTTTTACTTCATTCCCCTTCTTTTGTAAAATAAAACCCTTTAATAACTTTTGTTGCATGTGCTTGCAGTTGGGGCTTGTTATAAAAGCCTTTTGAGTATGCAGGTTAGGACCCAGTCAGGGAAACCCATGTTATATTAGGGTTGCCCTGTAAGAAAGGTAGTTCTCTCTCAAGTTCCCACTGTGAGTGCACAGATCACCCAGCAGCCTCTGCGCTCCAGCAAGCAGTGGCCTCCAAGCAGCAGACTCTAAGCAGCAAAATTGGCAGCTTCTGGCTTCAAGAGGCTCTACCAGACACAGAGTGTGGAGAACACATGGATCCACTGACATACACTGCTAAGGGAGCAGCAGGTGACACAGGAGCAGTCTGCTGCTGCACCACTGGGTTGGGTCCCTGGTAGGGGATCAAACACTGGATGCAATGGCAATAGTGTTAACACAACCCCTCAGCCACCAGGGGGCCCCCAGAGACCTTTATCATGAAAGGTGAGGACAGCTGCAGACCTCAATGTATAGTCGGTAGCAAACAGTTCAACTATTTCTGCTAATGGAATGACAGTTTGGTGTCGAGCAATTCCAGCACTACTGGTGGCGCCTGGTCTAAGTTCCATGACACCACAGAGGATTAGGGTACTGGACGGAACATGAGCACAACGTGCGAACCCAGAGGGATCACTCACCGATGCAAAATGTAATGCACCATGTAGACAGAGAGCTACCTTGGCAATGATCAGCATCATGAAGCAATGCAAGAGGACTCCAGAAGCAACAGCACCAGGAACAGCTACAGCATCACTGCATAAACTTGGGCAAAAGACTGAGCTAGATAACTGCACACAACTATGATTTAAACTGCGTTTCTTCACATTGCTTTAACTGAATGATGTTTTTGTCAATAGACATTAAGAGTCTTTACCACTTACTTTCTTTTAAAGATTTATTTATGTGTGCAAGCACTGAGGCAGAGGGCAGTAGTGTGGGGGGTGAGGGGATCCACCACAAGTGCACAACAGGCAAATTGACTGAAATACTGCTGAGAGGAGCAGCGGGCGAGGCAGGAGAGGTCTGCTGGGCATTGTGGGTCCCCTCCCTGGCCAGCGTCAGGGATCAAACTCGTGCTGCAGTGGCTAAGGTTTGCTTCACAGTGCATTGTGTAACCCGTTGCACCCTCGGCGAGGCCCCGTCTTTACACTTTATTATAATAACATTCATTGAAATAATATTCCTCATCTGTGTTACATACTCTTAGAGTGACATCAGTTAGCAAATGAGGCAGGGAAATGTGGATTGACTACCCAACAGAATAAAAATGTGTACATATGCGCAGTCTCTACCAGTGTGACACTGCTCAGTAAAATTTCTGAGTTGAATTCCTTACGTGCATAACCCCCATAGGGTTTCCTCCTCAATACCCCCATGCAGCAAGAGCTCCTCTATCTACCCTGCAGTATCCACAGCCACAGGGTGTATCTACTCTGACTTCTGTTTGATCCAGTGACATCTGATTCCTAAAAAATGCTTCATAATTTGCTGGGTGTTCACTGTACACAGCTCACCTCTGAGTTGTCTCTAGAGGAAGAGTGAGGGCGAACCTCCAGGAGAAGGTTTCCTGACACTCTGGACAGTAGTAAGTGCTCCGGCGGGAATTCTCTGGCCTACACTCATAACTGGCTTCTGAGACACTAGTTTGCCAGGAAAGTCATGACCCATTTTGGCAAGATCCACAGCTAAACAGGCCATGACTTTCCCAACCCAACAGTTCATGGGGTTTGTCTCATGTGGGAATTCTCTGATGCCCAGTGAGGCTTCATTTGTAGGACAAAGATTCCTATATTCTTGCCATGTGTAAAATTACAGGCACTGTCACATCTAGAGTGTAGAGCTAGGCCTGTCTGCTAGCAGAGCTTCCCTGTTGTTGTCATTCATAGGGCTTCTCTCCGGGGCGACTTCTCTCAGGTCTAGAGATGTCTCACTGACTGGAAAAAGTTTTCCACATTCTTCACTTTCAGACTTCTCTGATGTTTATGAGAGAGGATTCCCAGGTAAAGGTTTTCTACACCGTTGTCACTCATAGGGCTTCACTTCTGTGAGTCATGTGACAACAGAGCCATGCTCTTCTGTAGAAAGCCTTCCCACACACTTCACATTCGTAGCATTTCCTTCTCAATGGGATTTTATCATGCTGAGGGCTGAATTACTGCAAAAACTCCTCCTACATGCTTAACATTCATAGGGTTTCTCTCTAGTGTGAATTTTCTGATGTCTACTGAGGGCAGAACTCCTGGGAAAACTTTTCCCACACTTTTGACAAGCATAGGGTTTCTCTCCAGTGTGAATTCTCTGATGCACTTTAAGGTCTGACTGAATGCAAAAACATTTCCCACACTCTTCACATGCATAGGGTTTCTCTCCAGTGTGAATCCTCTGATGTCGAGTAAGATATGCCTTCCAGGAGAAAGCCCTCCCACACTCTTGACAGGCATAGGGTTTCTCTCCCGTGTGAATTCTCTGATGTACTTTCAGGTCTGACTGAATATAAAAACTTTTACCACACTCTTGACAGTCATAGGGTTTCTCTGCAGTGTGAAATCTCTGATGTGCTTTCAGGTTCTCCTTACGCGAAAAACATTTCCCACACTCTACACACGCATACGGTTTCTCCCCAGTATGAGTCCCCTGATGTCTAATAAGATATGCCTTCCTGGAGAAAGCCCTCCTACACTCTGGACATGCATAGGGTTTCTCCCCAGTGTGAATTTTCTGATGTCTAGTGAGGTCTGACTTACCAAGGAAACTTTTCCCACACTCTTGACAGGCATAGGGTTTCTCTTCAGTGTGAATTCTCTGAGGTTGAATAAGATGTGGCTTCTGGGAGAAAGCCCTCTTACATTCTGGACATGCATAGGGTTTCTCTCTGGTGTGAATATACTTATTTCCAGTGAGGTTTGACTTATGCAGAAATCTTCTCCCACAGTGTTGACAATCATAGGGTTTCTTTCCAGTGTGAATTCTCTGATGTGCTTTCACGTTGGATTTAATGGAAAAACATTTCCCACACTCCGGACATGTATAGGGTTTCACTCCAGTGTGAATCCTCTGATGTCGATTAAGATTTGACTTCATGGAAAAAGCCCTCCCACACTCTGGACATGCATAGGGTTTCTCTCCAGTGTGAGTCCTTTGATGTCTAATAAGATATGCCTTCTGGGAGAAAGCCCTCCCACACTCTTGACAGGCATAGGGTTTCTCTCCAGTATGAATTCTCTGATGTGCTTTCAGGTTGGACTTACTGGACAAAGTATTCCCACATTCTGGGAATTCAAAATGTTTTGTTGCAGTGTGCATTCTTTGATGTCGAACAAGAACTGACTTCCTGGAGAACACTTTCCTACACTCTTGACACTCAAAGGGCTTCTCTCCACTGTGAGTCCTGTGACGTCCACTGAGGTATGACTTATCCAGAAAACGTTCCCCACACCCTTCATACTCATAGGGTTTCTCTCCAGTGTGGATTTTCTGATGCACACTGAGGCTTGAGCTATCTGAAAACATTTTCCCACCCTCTTGACATTTATAAGGTTTCTCTCCAGTGTGTATTCGGTGATGATTCGTGAGAGCTGATATTCCAGAGAAAAGTTTTCTACAGTTTTGAGAGTCACAGCCCTTCTTTTCTTTGTGAGATTTTTGGTGCTTATCAAGATCTGACTCGTGGTAGAGAGTCCTTCCGCAATCTCGACTTTCATATCGTCTCTCTCCAGTGTGAGTCCTCTCATGTTTATTGAGTGATGGTCTACAGGAAAAAGTTTTCCTATACTCTTGACAGTCATAGGAGGTTTCACTTGTATGAGTTCTAGGATGTGCACTAAAATGCTTCATTCCTCTTTGAGATTGCGGAGGTAAGGTGAGGGCAGTCTTCCAGGAGAAAGTTTCCACACAGTTTTTGGAGTCAAACAATTCCTCTGTAGTGAGAGTTCTCTGATGTCTACTGTGTAAGGAACTTTCATAGGTTTCCCCACATCCATAAGGTTGATCATCTGCTTGTAGTTTCTGATGTTCAGTAAGAACAGAGGTTTGAGGGTACATTTCACCATATCTATGATATTCAAAAGGACTCCCTCCTAACTGAGCACTCTCATGCTGATGGGTGTGAAATTTGGGGCTGAGATTGGGCTCACTTTCATAACACTCTTCCTGTTCACCATGTCCACGAGTATTTAGACATTCTGGTCTCACATCACCAGGGTCCCCCCTTTCAGTGCACGTACAGGGAGTCTGTCCCTCTTGGGCTCTGTCTTGGACAACAACAAAAGGTGGCTTATCAGAGTTGTCCCCACACTCACAGTCTTCACAGGCATTCCCCTCAGCAGTCACTGCTCTGCATGAAAATAGAGTTTCTTTGCTCAAGGCCTTCCCTTGTTCACAAAACTCAGAAGGCTGTTGAAAACGCTGAATCCCCTGATGACTAAGGTGCTCAGGATACCTGAGGGATGCCCCAATTCTATGAAAGATCCCCTCTTCCGTTCCATCACGCTCTTCGTGAGGGTCACCGGGGGTAACATTGTTCCTGTGTACAGAAGAGTTCTCAGGCATCCTTGATGAAATGGTTCCGGTTTTGATACTCTGGCTCAAAGTATGATTTGAGTCCAAATTAAAATTTTCCCCTGCATCAGTTCTCTTGTTGGTTGATATTTTGTTGTTGCCAGTGCGAACTTTCCACCACTGTCTGCCCTGATGTTTTGGGTCAGCCTTAATCAGGTAATCCACAGTATGGACATCTAAAATGAGATAAAAGTGACCATTTTAGATGTAACTATGAACATTTTGAATGAAGGCTATGAAAAGGCACAAAGACTTCTATATGGAACATAGCTTAAAATGTATTGTTTTGGATGCATGGTTTTTACCACTATGAAATAATGGAAAAAATAGATTTGCCTTTATTTCTCAAGTAGAAGAGCTGGGGTGTAGGCCAGATGTGTGTGGGGGTGCTTGAGATGATAGAGTGGGGAACAGAACAGGCAGACTGACCGAAATACCCTGCAGGGTATAGCGGGCGCGACACAAGACGTCTGCTGTGCCGATGTGGGTCAGCCCCTTGACTGTGATCAGACTCAGGCCAGAGCAGTCAGAGCACAGACTGAACTCCTGGGGCTCCACCGACACGCAAAGTAACAGAATGACAGACGCCGATCCAAGCTGAGTAGGAGGCAGAAAACTTACTTCAATTGTTTCTATGAAACATAAATACTTGTAAAAACAATTAACTGTAGATGTTGATTTCAACAGGACCATTTTAAAAAATATTCATTTACTTATGCACGCAGGAACTGGGGTACAGGCCCGAGGTGCAGGGAGGAGAGGACTTGCCAAAAGCAGCTGGGGAGCAGAATGTGTGGACCAGAGAAGTGCACTGCTGAGGGGGCAGCGGGCATGACAGGAGCGGTCTGCTGCGCCATGCGGGTCACATCGAACTCAGGCTGCCGTGGCTGTGGCTGCCCTCACAGTGCTGCACCTCCACCCCCTGAGCCACCAGGGAGGCCTCCACCAGGAGCATTCACCCTGTACACTTTCACTCTTACAATGACCCTCTGCAACTTTGGCTGGTACTTTCTGAACAATCAAGCTCGGTAGATGTCATCTGTTTCCAGCAAATCTATTGAACCACAGTGACACAGGGTCATTTTCTAGTCACTTAGAGACAAGACACTGCATGTACATTTCCTTAGTCTTCACTCCTCCTTCGGTGCAGGCCACAGTCATCTTAAATGTTGTCAAAGGGATAGACTTCTCTCCATGGCAGGAAGAGCCCTATCTGTCATTTCCTAGTGAAAACTTGTATCGCATGCTGCTCAGAATTGTAACAGATCCAGCAAGCTCAGCCTCATCATTTTGTCTAACTTTGTCCTGCTGATCGAAAGGAAAGAGTTCTGCAATCCGGCCTTGGCCATCATGGTTAAAGGCTTTACCTACATCGTTCTATATTCAACCAAGACATATTTCACTGCTCTCCTCGGTACCTGTGTCTGTACTTTATCACAGCAGCTCCAGTTTTTATGTAGTGTATCAGTATAGCTATACCCCACTGTCACTGATTCTTTTGCTTTTCCCCCAATGACTCCCACGAGGAGGTCTAACTGCACACTCAAGCTCCTCTCCCAAGGTCTGAGTACCTCAATCTCAGGGTTTCATGGGATTTTTAGAAATCACATTTCCTCTCCCTTGTCACAGAACATCCCTTCCTATACTGAAAAAACTCTGGGTCTTACTTGGCCTAACAATTTTTCATGTGGGCAGATCACAAGACTTGTCCCTGAAACACTATTCATGTTCTAAATAACTCTTCAGTCAAACCCCCTTTTTCAGTTTTGAGTCAGTCAGATGGTGAACTCCATATCCTACAGCTAAACACAACCTCGAGGGCCTCCCTGGTGGCGCAGTGGGTTAAACAACACACTATGAAGCAAAACGCAGCCACTGCAGCATGAGTTCGATCCCTGCTACCTGCTAGGGAGGGGACCCACAGGGTGCGGCAGACCTCTCCTGCTGTGCCCACTGCTTCACCTTAGCAGTGTACTTCAGTTGATCTGCCTGTTCTGCTCCAAGCTCTCTGTGGTGAATCCTCTCACCCCCCAACCTCTGGCCTGTACCCCAGTGCTTGTATGCATAAATAAATAAATCTTAAAAAAAAAACAAACACAACCTCGCACCGAGACTGCAGAGAATGACACACCGACACACCCGACCCATCAACGCAAACCGCTCATCTCACTTAAGCTCCACAAGAAAAGACGTCATCTCCATAACGATGCCTTGGAGCACACTCTCTCACTGAACATAACTTCAGCAAAGCAAAGGCCATTACTGTGATGAATGTCACTATCCCCACTCAGGAGAATATGACACTGGCCAAGACTTTCCAAGAACATACTGAAAGACTAAACAAACTCCTGAACAAGTACCTGAAAGGAAGCAGCTCATGAGAAGAAATCAATAGAGACAACACAGAAAAGGTGACTAATGCACAGTAGCTTGCAGTACCAGGGACTGCCTACTGCTAAGTCTGAGAATACTGTCAACCATTGAGAGAGTAGGAGGAAATCTATGAGAGATCAATATTTGGGAAATCAATAATGAATCACTTTGATATGCGCAGACACACTAGCCTAGGTTTGGACACTGGAAAAGTGGCTCAGTGTGGCCAGTATCTGCTGGCCGTACCCCAACCTCCTCCTCCCTGCTAACAGGCAAGGACTAACTCACCTGAGAGCTTCTGGCTCGGGGGTTCTTCCACAGTCCATGGCTGTGCAACCTGCTCCAACCTCTGGCTCGCCTCAGGATAGTTAGCACCGTGCCCTGGAATGAGAAGCAGCGTTGGTCTTCGATCAAGATTCTCAAACTTCAGTCTCTGAAAACTGACCAGAGCAGTGGTGAGAGCGGTGCACAAAGGCCAACACGAACCTCTCATAAGGGTGAACACACACGCTCTACTCTCCGGGCCACGGTCAACCTCAACCACTCTCAATTTCTTAGGCAGGTGCACACCTGTCCATGTACAGCACAAGGCCTGCACTCGAGTGTGGCGTGGAAGCTCCTCACCTAGTGACACCAGGTTCATGTAGGTCTCCAGCATCACCTCCCGGAACAGCGTCCTCTGAGCATCATTCAGCTCCTGCCACTCCTCCCAGGTGAAGTTCACAGCCACGTCCTCAAATGACACCATCTCCTGTGAGGGAACATGTGTCCTCACTTCAGGGCCATCAGCCTGGTAACACAGCAGAAAGTATAAATGAGCCCTCCCTTGCGGATGTTTGATCTCATAGAGGATGCACCATTTTTATTTTACATTGTGATATGAACAGAACTATCAATAGAAATAGCCTCGCCTCTAGATTAACCCATTCATTCCTAAAAGTACTTTTATAGCTTGCTTAATAAATCTGGAAGTTTTATGATTTACTGTTAGGGAAAGAAGAAGTAGATTACAGCAATCAAAGACTTTTGAAAAGGGGCCTCCCTGGTGGCACAGTGGGTTAAGCAACGCACTGTGAAGCAAACCACAGCCACTGCAGCACGAGTTCAATCCCTGCTGCCGGCCAGGGAGGGGACCCACATGGCGGCAGACCTCTCCTGCTGTGCCCGCTGCTCCCCTCAGCAGTGTACTTCTGTT
>JAGFMF010012164.1:100969-115983 GCA_019455555.1 Galemys pyrenaicus | reverse complement strand
TGCTGGTGGGAATGCAAGCTGGTCCAACCATTATGGAAAGCAGTATGGCGGTTCCTCAATCTACTAAGAATGGAACTTCCATAGGATCCATCAATCCCACTCCTAGGAATATACCCAGAAGACACAAATACACTGATTCAACAGAATACCTGCACCCCTATGTTTATAGCAGCACACTTTACAATAGGGAAGACCTGGAAACAACCTAAATGCCCAAAAACAGATGGGTGGATCGGGAAGCTGTCCTACATAGACACAATGGAATACAACTCAGCAATCAGAAATGAAAAACTAGACTCATTCATAGGAACATGAATGGAGCTGGGAGGGATTATGCTCAGCGAAGTAAGTCACAAGGCAAAAGAAAAATACCAGATGGTTCCTCCCCTAGGAGGAATATAAGGAATATAACCTAATAAAAATCAAGGACAGGAATAAGTACAATAATAACAATTATAACAACAAGAGGGGCCTCCCTGGTGGCGCAGTGGGTTCAGTAGCGCACTACGAAGCAAACCGCAGCCACTGCAGCACGAGTTTAATCCCTGCTGCTGGCCAGAGCGGGGACCCACATGGCGTGGCAGACCTCTCCTGCTGTGCCCGCTGCTCCCCTCAGCAGTGTACTTCAGTTGATCTGCCTGTTCTGCTCCCAGCTCTCTATGGTGAATCCTCTCACCCCCCACACCTCTGGCCTGTATCCCAGTGCTTGTATGCATAAATAAATAAATATTTTAAAATAATAACAACAAGAAAGAAACAAAAACCAAAAATGAAAAAACAAAGAGAAACTGGGGACATCTGGTGCGGAGGGAAGAGAGAAAGGATGGAGGGCATACGGGAGCATGGGGGACTGAGGTGATGGTGCACTGGTGTTATTATGGTGATCGGGAATACATGGGGATTACAACTGATGTTAAATATATGTAATTTTTTTTAATTTATATTAATTATTAATAAATAAAAAAAGAAAAGTAGGTATTACCAATTACAATGATAAAAGTTGAAGTTACTGATATGTAAGTTTGGCTATGAGATCTACTTTCAAAACGGTATGTTATATAAATTTTCTACAATAATGTGTATACTTGAAAATATGCACTTGTGTATGTATAATTAGATACCTAGAATTCACTGAAATTTTCATTATTTTAGTGACTTTTGCTTTCTTTGCCTTTACAAATATGTTGTATTTTTTTAATGTATATCACATTTATCAAATATAAAAAAGTAAAAGACACAAACTAATAATAAACAAACTGTTCTTATTTTTCATAAAGATGTAAAGTTGAGCCCAGTATTCTGTGTCCATATCCTTGGAAATTAGAACTCTTTTCACCTAGAAATATCTTCTTAATGGAAAATGGAACACATGAAAGAAAAATGAAAAACTAGTCCTTTTTTAAATTACCATTTTGTATGTAAATATTTTTCCTATGTGAACAGAGTGTAATAAAGTTGTAAAATTTAAAAAAAAATTGACTATTCAGAGATCATGTGTTAATATCTTTAAATACTCTACTACTTCCAGAAATAATAACTGAATAAAGTAAAATCTACACTAATCAGTGGACTAAGCATAAGTGTGCCTGCCCTCTCTATCCACACAATGTATCAAAAGAAAAGGGAGGAAGGAATACAGTTCCATGGACAACACCCAAAAGAATGAAATAACTCTCATTATGTCATTACAGTTAAAGAACCAGGCATATGACCTTAACACTAAAAGTCATGAAACTGTATAAGAAATAAAAGACAAAAACAAATAAAAATTTATTCTGTGCTCCTACTCTGGAAGAGAGACATCATAAATGACCTTATCAGCCAGAGCAATTTACAAATTTAATCCAACATTTACCCAAATTACAAGGCCTTTTTTGTAATAAAATACCATTACCAAGTCTATATGAGCCCAAGAAAGTCTGATATAGCTGAAAAATCTTGAGAAAGAAGAAAATATAAACAACAGTTCCTGACTTCAAAGTATCTCAAACACCAATTGTAATAAAACATTTTTGTACTGGAACAAAACCAGAAACGCAGGTGAATGCAGGAGAATTGAAAACCAGAGATCAAATCATAAACAGGAAGTTTCACAAAGGAGCTAAAGTCACACAATGGACACAAGACAGAGTCTTCAATAAAGGGTGCAGCGGTGGGGCCTCCCTCGTGGCCTAGAGGTGAAGACCCAGCTCTGTCACTGCTACCCCCTGCCAGGGAGCTGACCCACAGGGCGCAGCAGTCCTCTCCACTCTTGCCCACTGCTCCCCTCAGCAGTGTAATTCAGTAGATTCACCTGTTCCTGCTCCCCACACGGTCTCTGGTGAATCCTCTCAATGCCCCACACATATGATCTACACCCCACTTCTTGCATGGAAAAAATTAAAAAGGAAATAAGTATATCTTTAAAACACTATGGGGTGCTGGGAGACATGCGCAGCAACGTGCAAAGTAAGAACCAAGACCATACTACACTCCATACACTAAGTAAATCCCAAAGAGCTGAAGATTTGGACATGAGTGCAAATGATGAAGTCCTTCAGAGAAAGTACAGGGGCACACTGCAGGACAGCTCCACAATGCACTAGGGAACATGACCCCAGCACCAAGGAAACAAAAGCAAAAATCAACAAGAGGGACAACACCTAACTTGAAAGCTTTTGTACAACACAGAATAGAAAAATTTTTGCATGCCACACAGCTGACAGGGAGCTCATTCCAAAATATGTAACTTTCTCACACAAAGCAAGAAACAAACCAATGACCCAATTTTAAAAAGAGGCAAAGAAATTAAATAAACTAAAAATTGCTCTGAATTTGTGAATATTCCTTAAAGAAAAAATCCTGATGTCCTACAGATACAGAAATGTTCAACATACTTTCTTTTTTTTTTAAAGATTTTATTTATTTATGCACACAAGCACTGGGGTACAGGCCAGACACACAGGAGGTGAGAGGATTCACCAGACAGAGTGGGGAAAAGATGAGGCGGATCAACTGAAACACACTGCTTAGGGGAGAAGCGGGCATGGCAGTAGAGGTCTGCTGCACCATGTGGGACCTCCCCCCCGCCAGGCTGGCAGCAGGGATCGGACTCATGCTGCAGTGGCTGTGGTCTGCTTCATGGTACGTTGCTTAATCCACTGCACCACCAGGGAGGGCCCCCTCATCATACTTTCTTGCAAGGGAAATGGAAACTAAAACCACTCTGAGATTCCACCTCACCCCCTGAGAATGGCCCAAATAAAAAAGAACAGCATTAACAATGCTAAGAGGTCGCCCTGAAAAAGAAGCTCTCACGCACGGCTGGTGGCATTGGAGCTGGTATGGTCCCTGTGGATAATGGTGCAGATATTTCTTATGCAAATAAAAATGGAAATGCCAAAAAAAATAAAAATGGAAATGCCGTATCATCAGCAATATTTCCATAAGTAACTGATCCAAACTTGAAAACTCAAATACAGACAGATTTATCTACACCTATGAGCAAGCAGCCCTGTTCCAACCTGCTGAGCTATGGCCCCACCTAGTCCCTTCACAGAGGTGTGGCCAGGGAGGGTGGAGCACACACAGTGGAGCACTGCAGGGCTGTAAGGAGAGAGCAAAGGGTGGCACGGAGGATAAAATGGGTGGATGGTAGGAGATACCATGATGAAAAATGTCAAAAGTCAAGTTGGATGTCAGATGGGTATCTTCACACATCTGGGGAATATAAATCCCCAGTTCACAGACAAAATACAATAGGAATAAAACTTAAATAATGTGGGCCTCCCTGCTGGTGGAAGGGCTTAAGTCTCAGCACTATGAAGCTGTCCACAGCCAAGGCAGCAGTTCAATTCAGGCCAGGGAGCTGACCCACAGGGTGCAGCAGACCTCTCCTGTCTGGCCTGCTGCTCCCCTCAGCACTGTGTTTCAGTCAATCCCCTTGTTCTGTTCCCCACACTGTGAACTTTCTCACCCCACACCCTACGTCTGTACCCCAGTCTTATATGCATAAATTAATACATTTCTTTTAAAATCAAGGTAAAAAGAAGATAGATTACCAGAGTGAAAATCAAAGAGTGGAAAAGATCATGAGGGACACAGATGGGGATGGGTCATGGTGGTTTGGTAAAATGCGGGGGCAAGGGGGGTAAAACCCATCAGAAGGAGAAAACTGACAACTATTTCAACAGGCATTTAGTGCTATATATGTCAACGCAGACTGAGGAGGCCAAAAATTAGTAAAAGAAGTAAAGAAGCAAACAAGAACAGGAACAATTAAAAATTATGTATTTCCCCAAGGTCATGGACAGTGTTGTCAAGGATGGCAGGAAATCTGCTTAAGGCAAAGGCTACAGAAGTGTAACAGGACTTGACAAGAACTTAGGGTATCGTGAGCTTCACGGAAATACACTCAGACCACACCAGGTGACATGCAAAGGAGCACTGGAAACAACTGCCAGACAACAGGACTCAGAACAGGGTGCTGGGCACCTTGGGGTACAGACCACCTGAGAGCTATGCACGGGGAGGCATTTAAGGCCCCCACTGGACTCAGCGTCACACATTCCAAAACTTATGCTCACATGGAAAGGGCCTCCAGAGTTTTCCCAAACTCACTACATATTTTAGCAACTGCACAGAAAGCTTAAAAATCAAGTTGCCCTTTGAAATGACCAGTGGCTCCTTAAGCCCATTCTGCACTCAGGTCCTCACGCACCATTCCTCCCCCTCCCCTTCACCCATACCTGACAGGCGTCCATGGCCAGTGCACAAGTTGGGAAATTGTATTTCCAGAGGGGAGAAGAGCCACTGTCCTCACCACCATCTACGTCAACAGAGACCCAGTTCAGACATGCTCTGCGGGGCGCAGGCCCCATGACATGCAGCACAGGGTCCCCAGGGGTCCATGCTCGTCAGGGAGCACGGGTCTGACTCTGACACGGCATCTGACAGAGCCCAGTCCACACTCGTGATGGACATGTGAGCTTCACGTATCTGCATGAAATCTTTCTCTCATTGATGTCTGTTTCCTTGAAGAAAAGTCTCCATGTTTCTACTTTTGCATTTCAGTTGATGAACTCTCACAAAGAAACTAAAGTAAGTTCATGATCAATTAAAGAAACAGAAATCACTCACCTGAGATTTGTCCATTGTCTGCTGCTCTCAGAAGGGCGTACGTACTCTGGAGCTGACACTGGGAGAGGTGGTGGAGTCCAGCAGGTGAGGACTCAGGTAGTGCGCACCCAGGTCCTAGTGTCTCCTGTCCAGGGCACTCCAACCCTGCTGGGAAAGGCCAGGGTCACTCGTGTGAAGCCGTGTTTACACTTGGAGAAAGGGCACGAGGGGACCACAAGTCCGTTGCTGGTAGAATTGAGGTTGACTAGTCACCGTAAGTTAATAAAAACTGAATTGCCTACTGAATGACTCCCTAATAGCTCATGCTAAGAACTAAAGGAAACTTTCAAAAATGATGAATCACTTTTAAAAATTCTAGATGCACATTCAAGGAAAGGACGCCCCGAATGTACTTTGTTGGTAGGACACTCCCAGAAATGCTTCTAAGACCCTGCTTTCCCCGGGTCATTCCTCGGACACTCCCCTTTGATAATGACTTGGGTTTGCCCTCAGATGCTTGGCTGAAGGTAAGTGGTGCGTTTGCGTATAGGATCAAAGTCCTTTACCAGGGTCCTGCTTCTGGGACACTGTCACCCTGGGAAGACACCCGGGTCACATGCAAGTGACAGCCACGATAAATCCACGAAAATGGAAGTGAAATTCCTACCCAACCAGCCTCAGTCATGGCACCCGCAGCCTCTTGTGTCATCCTGGCAACACCAGCATAAGCAATAGGAAACTGCCAAAAATGCAGAACCACCCACCTCCAGTTATAAAATGGTTGGGTTGGGCCCCCCTTGGTGGTGCAATGGGTTAAGCAAGGTACTCTGAAAGAATGCAGTCACTGCAACACAAGTTCCATATCTGCCTCCGAGTCCCAGGGAGGGGACCCACATGGCACAGCAGACCTCTCCTGCCTCACCTGCTGCTGCCCTCAGCAGTGTGCTTCAGTGGATCTGCCTGTTCTGTTTCCCACACTCTCTGGTGGGTCTGTTACAGGGCAACCCTCATATAAAATGGGTTCCCCTCACTGGGTCCTCACCAGCACCCTCAGAAGATTTTTATAGTAAGTCCCAACTTCAGGTACACATGACAAAAGGTATTAACGCATTTTAATTTAGGAAAGGAGGGGAATAAAATAGTAATAATAGGAAGGGAAAGAGAGGGATACAAATCCGCAAATATCCTACCAGATCTCCCAAGCAATGGCGCGTTGAGAGCTGGCTCCGACTCAAGTGAGATGGCTCCCAAGGAAGAGAAATGGCTCCCGAAGGAAGATGGTTCCTCACTAAGAGAGTGGGTCCCAGGCTCACCTCTGGTTTTATAGCCAGCCTGGCTGCTCACTCTGTTACAGGGCAACCCTAATATAAAATGGGTTCCCCTCACTGGGTCCTCCGCCCACGCACTCAGAAGACTTTTAAAAAGTCCTAACTCCAGGTACACGTGGCAAAAGTTATTAACAGGTTTTTTTATTTTATGAAAGAAGGGGAATAAAATAGTAATAATACCAAGGGAAAAAGAGAGGGATACAAATCCACAAATACCCTACCAGATCTAAGCAATGGCGCGTTGAGAGCTGACTCCGAGTTGAATGAGACGGCTCTGAAGGAAGAGAGATGTCTCTGGAAGGAAGGGGTCTGGCTCCTCAGTAAGAGAGAGAGCCCCAGGCTCACCTCTGGTTTTATAGCCAGTCTGGCTGCATAACTCGACCCTCAGGTCCCAGTGATCCACTCTTCAATAATTATCTTTTTTTAACTTAATTTTTTTTAAAGATTTATTTATTTATGCATACAAGCACTGGGGTACAGGCCAGAGGTGTGGGGGGGTGAGAGGATTCACCACAGAGAGCAGGGAGCAGAACAGGCAGATCAATGGAAGCACACTGCCTAGAGGAGCAGCGGGCACAGCAGGAGAGGTCTGCCGCGCCATATGGGTCCCCTCCCCGGCCAGCAGCAGGGATCGAACTCGTGCTGCAGTGGCTGCGGTTTGCTTCATAGTGTGTTGCTTAACCCACTGCGCCACCAGGGAGGACCCTTAACTTAATTTTTTTATTAATTATATTTGACATCATTTGTAGTCCCCAGGGAGTACCCACCACCACTTCACCCGTGCACCATAGCCGCAGTCCCTTGTGCAGATTTGTGGTTCTGGAACACTGGTGGTCTGGAGTGGGGGTGGAGTCCACACACCCATAATCCATTTAGGACCACCTTTCCCCCTAACAACTCCACCCTCAGGTCCCAGGGATCCATCTGCGATAATCATCTGATCGGATCTGTGGTTCTGGATCACTGGCGGTCTGGAGTGGGGGTGGAGGCCACACACCATCTGTGTCATCCAGTCAGGACGACCTTTCCCCCTAACAGGTCCTCCCTCCACACCTCAGGACTGTACCCCAGTTCTTGTACGGTGAATAAATAAATCTTTTTTTAAAAAACCACGCGATGGGGGTGTCTCCCGGACGGCGGCGAGTCTGGGCGCGTCCTGCACAGAAACGCTCAGGGACGTGCAAACCCGCGCTCCGCGCCTCGCCACGTCACGCCCCAGAGGCTCTCAAATACCACGACAGAACCCACCAACGGGACATCGGCACCGCACTCAGGACTCCCGAGACACCCAGAGGGGTCAGTCGGAGCTCACCTGTGCCCGGCCAGGTTAGGGTTAGCGTGTCCCCCCGACTCCATCCCGGCCTCATCAGACCTGACCCTCCCTGGGCCCGGTCCAGGCCGCGCGGTGCCCCCACCCGCCCTCAGGTGCTCCCAGCTCCGCGCTCTCCGCGCCCGCGGCCGACTCCTCCTGCTCCCCGCAGCGCCCTCAGAACCTCCGCTCCCCCGAACTCAACGTCTGGAGAAAGAGAACACTCACAATTCTTGGGGTGCAGCAGCAGGAGCCTCACACAAGAGGCCGAGAGGCGGGGCGCGCCTGCGCACGACCCGGAGGCTCCCGCCAGAGCCCTGGGCGGGAAATCGCAGCTGGGACTACAATTCCCACAATACCGTGCGCTCCCTCCCTGGCCTTCCGGTCCTGGGTGTCGTCAGGCTTTGGGCTCTGGGCGGTAGGTCTTGCACCAGGCGTGGAAGGAGACTCTGAGACAGAGTCAGGTCTTCGAGGAAAAGTAGGGGCCCTTGTTTCTGTCCCCAGGGTAGTGGGTTCATCGTCTCCCGTCCCCTTGGGGTTGGGAGCTCGAGCCCCGGAGTGTAAAGTGTGGACTCCCCATCCAGCCATGTTTAATCAGCTCCATCAAGGCTCTTCCCGTGTTTCCACTTAGTTTTCTGGGTGCTGGTAGGAGACTGTTTGCTTGTCCACAGCAGGGGACTGTGCCCTTGGACTCCATTCTACCCCTGCACCGCCCTTGCCATGAGCCTGCTGCAGGCTGCCAGGGTGACCCAGGGTCCCCTGGGCCCATTTCCTAAAAATCTACCTCAGAGCTACTCGCAGTCTGCGCATTTCTCATTACTAGGGTTTTGAATGACATTTTCCACCCTGCCAGGCCCATTTGAAAGTTCTGCCTCCTGACCAAAAATTGAACAAAGCTGCCAGACCCAAATTGCACTGCTGCCCGCTACACGCAGGAGCCACGAACACAGACACACGTGCTCTGCTCTCCCAAAGACCACACACGCCTTGCTCTCCAGTGCCACAGTGGAAACACCCACAGACACCTTCCTCCCCACCCACTCTGTCAAGATCCTAAGTAACGTCTCCTAATATTCAATATCACGACATGACAATGTGCTTCTTTTCTAGACCATAAAAAGGATGTGCTCAAAGAAAGAGGGCTTTTATATACAATTTCCTGGGTATTGCTTCTCATCGTACTTCTGACTAGTTTAAGCAGATTTTGTTAAAGAAAGTCTCTGGGGACTCGATGGTGAATCACAGTTCAACAACAGACCAGACAAGAAATGGAAATAGAGAAATTACACCTCACAGATCCTGGAAAATGTACACTCACACCTTGTGGAGCCACATGGATGGATCAGAGTACATGAGGGAGAGAGTTGGGGGTATGGGGCATGAGAATATATTGTTTCCTATCCGGAGTGCCTCCAAGTTACTGAAGTGATATGTTATTTGAGGTAAATTTAAAACAGTGGGATGGTCAGCTCTGTGGAGGTTTGCTCCAGGGCCAATCAAAAGGAGCGCCTCTTAGATAGGAAAGACAATATTGACAATACCTGCAAATGAAGTCATAGAGAATTCACATTTACTTGTGATTCTTCAGGGTGTTATCTAGGGAATTTAGCAGGACCCTCTTAGATGGTACCATGGAGTCTTAGACTAAAAGTCTTGAAAATACATATACATGATCATCAATATATGAATTATAATGTGTTACTAAACAATGTTAATAAACAGACCCTAAAAAGCATTTAGTTGTCACAAAATACAATCAAAACCATTTGAGAGCCCAGGCCTCGTGAATGGCGCCTGCTAGTGATGACAGGACACTGTAGACAACCAGCCTATTGGTCCATCTGTTACCTAAACCCTTGAAAAGGAGGCATGGTTCATGCTGATGAAGGACAACATGTGACCAGGGTCTCCCTGTGGCCTAGAAGTTAGTGTCAGCATTATGACCACTGAGACCTGATTTCGATCCCCGGCCAGAACCTAACTCTCATAGCACAGCAGACCTCTCCCCTCTTGCCCTCTGCTCCCTTTGGCAGGTTTTTCAGCAAATAGTGAGAGCCCACTGCCGGGCAGGGTCTTGGGCAGTGAGGTGAGGTGGACAGTAAGAGTGTTCTGGAGCTGGAGTCGGTCAGCTTTCATGAACCGTGGGATGTGTGAGCTGAGTAAACCGGTATCTAATGTTACGTGATCATACTCGTCATAATAAATGAAAGTATGTTCAAATATGTGCATATGTTTATATCTGTGACCTCAAAGCTTGTATCTCCAGTTCAGAGTAAAAGAAACATAGATCCTAAACCAGACTGTTCAAACAATGAGGGGGGAGAAAACAGACGTAAGAGATCTTCACTTGATAGACTCCTAAGAAATCAGAATGGGGGGCCTCCAAGGTGGCTCTGGAATTGAACTCTCAGCACAATGAAGCCAACCCCTGCGGCCTGGGTTCCCTCCCTGTCCAGGCACTAGCACACATGGAGCAGCAGACCTGTCCTGTCTCACCTGCCGCTCCCCTGAGCAGTGTGTTTCAGTCCATCTGCCTGTTCTGCTCCCCACTCTGTCTCTGGTGATTCCACTCACCCCTCGGTGAACCTTGGGCCCACACCTCAGTTCTTGTATGCAAAATAAAAATGAATCTTAAAAAGAGAATAGAGAAGAGAACATCAGCTCAAAAATGGAGGGGAAAGGTAAGGAGAATTTGGTTGAAGGTAGAAGGAATTTTTCCTAATATGCTCTCCTTATGACCAGCTAGAAAATACTGGTATTCCACACTCAATTGAATGTGTATTTTCACAAAGATCACGAACCCTAAGCTGAGAGTAGAAATTACAGGGTCTCCAGAAAATTACTGGTAGTTGTTGCCATAATAGGTTTGACCAGAAGAAAATGTACGGCAGTAACAGGAGAAACAGCTGGAAGAGGCTAATATTTACTACTGGAAAGGAAAAAAATAGATCACAGTAATGCAAGCCTTTGTTAAGGTGAACACATAGCAAATAGGTAAATACATAGCAATTACAGACAGTTGCAATATAATCCTATAGCAGAAGTATTTTTTTCTAGTTGCGATACTGAACAGACGGCACACACAAAATCGCTGAAGAAGAGAAATTGACGGAGACATAATTTGTGATGTCCTCAGGGCTCCCCTTTCACTGCATTACTGAACCCGACCACCAGGTGGCGAGCCTGATTATCTGGCCCTATCTGTGCCCCTGAACCCTCATTTTTATCCCTCATGCACCCTATACCCTGCCATGGTTGCCCTTCCTTATATGCTTTTATGTAGTTTACTGAGTCATTCCCTGAGGCGTTCATTCCTAGTCTTTCCGACGTGTTCACAAAATGAAAGTGCTCGTAAACATTTTTTTTAAGATTTTTCATTTATGTATTTAGAGCTGGGGTACAGACAAGAGGGTGTGGGAGGTGAGAGGATTCACCAGAGACAGAGCGGGGAGCAGAACAGGCAGATGGACTGAAACACACTGCTGAGGGTTGCAGCGGGCGAGGCAGCAGAGGTCTGCTGCGCCATGTGGGACCCCTCCATGGCTGGGGATTGAACTCGCATTGCTGTGCATAGGTGCTCCACAGTGCGGCGCTCAACCCGCTGCACCACCAGGGAGGCCCTCGTAAACATTTCCAGTTTAAAGAATTTTATGTTTTTGAAAATGTTTCCTTATTATTTTCTAAAATTACAGTTACTACTTCAAGCAGCTAAGTATTCTGAAGTCACAGTTCTCTGCAGACCACAAACTAATTTGATCTCTCACAGCACTGAATGACAGTCCACGTCACCTCACTCATGTCATCTATTCTTTCTAACTTCTTCCAGGGCTTGGATGCAAACATTGCAAAAGTACACCAGAAAGTTTTATTTTTTGTAAGAACTAGGGTCTCCTGGTGGCACAAGTGACTAAGGCACAGCTCGGTGAAGCTTCTGCAGCCACTGCAGGAAGAGTTCGACCCCCGGCCAGGGAGGGGACCCACATGGCTGGGCAGACCTCTCCGGTCTCCCTGCTGCTCCCCTCAGCAGTTTATTTCAGGAGATCTGTCAGTTCTGCTCCATGCTTTCTCTCTGGTGACTCCTCTACCTTCCCTCTGCACCTCTGGACTGTCCCTCAGTTCTAGTATGCGTAAAGAAATCTTTAAAAAAAAATACTTAGCTATTTTAGACCCTCAAAAATAAGCTGACTAGCTCCATACTACTAATAAATGAAAACACAGAAACACCCTGGAACTTTATGAGGTGAAATAGAGAGTAAAGGAATGAAATTGGAGCAGGATGACCAGATGCTCCCAAACACACCTTTCTTGTCGCAGGAGATCACCGGTCCCCAGGGCAGCTGGTGGCTGCTGGAGTCCTCGCCACCTGAACGGGGGCAGCAGAGAAGTCTGCTAAGAACACCTCCCACACCGCCTCCTGTTGTCTTGTTATAAGACCATGAGATAAGTGTATATTAAATAATAGATTTCAGGGGCCTCCCTGGTGGCGCAGTGGGTTAAGCAACGCAACTATGAAGCAAACCGTAGCCACTGCAGCACCAGTTCCATCCTGGCCGGAGGCAGGACCCACATAGTGTAGCAGACCTCTCCTGCCTCGCCCACTGCTACCCTAGGCAGTGTGCTTCAGTCAATCTGTCTGTTCTGCACCCCACTCTGTCTGGTGAATCTTCTCACCTCCCGTGACACTGGCCTGTACCCCAGCTCTTGTATGCATAAATAAATCTTAAAAAATAAATAAATAATAGATTTCAAAATACTAACTCCACTTACAACTCCAAACTTGAGTTTTAGAATCTACATAGAGCAATCATTCTTGAACTGGTGGTCTATTTTACAGAGCAGAAAAGTTATGAATATTTCTTTTTTAAAAAAGATTTATTTATCCATGCATACAAGAACCGGGGTACAGGCCAGAGGTGTGTGTGTGGTAGGGGTGAGAGGCTCCACCAGAGACAGAATGGGGAGATGAACAAGCAGATGAAACACACTGCTGAGGGGAGCAGCAGGGAGGCAAGAGAGGTCTGCTGTGCCCTATGGGTCACCTTCCCCGCCAGGCCCAGGGATCAAATGCCTGCCACAGCTGTGGTCTGCCTCACAGTGCATCCCCAGGGAGGGCCCTGAATATTTCTTTTAAATGTTAAGAATGAGGGCCTCCCCTGGTGGCGCAGTGGGTTAAGCAACGCACTACGAAGCAAATCGCAGCCACTGCAGCACGAGTTCGATCCCTGCTGCCAGCCAGGGGTGGGACCCACATGGTGCGGCAGACCTCTCCTGCTGTGCCCGCTGCTCCCCTCAGCAGTGTACTTCCGTTGATCTGCCTGTTCTGCTCCCCGCTCTCTGTGGTGAATCCTCTCACCCCCCCATACCTCTGGCCTGTACCCCAGTGCTTGTATGCATAAATAAATAAATCTTTAAAAAAAAAAGTCTTCACCTGAGTACACTCTGCTCTCCCTGCCAATACAAGGAAACAGCTTGAGCGAAGGAAAGCAGTTTCATGTGTCGGCAAGCTGAGGAAGGCAGCAGACATTTTAAAACTTCAAAATTATAAGAAACGGAGTCAATGACATGAACTGTTCAGACGGCTCACTTGTTCGTCACCCCCATCACAGCTGTGCTTGGCCTAGGCAGTTTCCTCAGGTCAGAAGTTGAGCCTTTACTCTCAAGGAAGGACTCTGAAGAACAGCAGGATTTGAGAGTGGTGTGGGAAACTGTCACAGAGTCCTCCCAGGAAAAGGGGAAGTTCCAAAATCCTGGTTTCGCCCTAAGTGGGTGGAGCTGAGGAGGAAAAGAAATTTCTGCAGAGAAGAGAAAAAGGGAAAAAAAAGCAAGCTGGAGAGCAGCAAAAGACCTGGAGGAGGCACGTAAGCAGAGCCACGTGTGAAGAAACTGTGCTTGCTTTTTAGTCTTGAACTGGTTGGAACAGATGTGGGTGAGAGACCCATGGGGAGCTTAACAATGGCAGTTTTCATCTTAATTTTAATTTTACTCTTTTCCTCCCAAATTTGTTAACTCTTTCTAACCCTTTTGTATGAGTCTCTACTAAAAAGTCCTTTATACATGTAGCAAACTTTTAAGCCTTGCTTTAGGCCAATTCTATTTAACTAAACTTTTACCCTCAAGGAGATGGGTAACTTTAAATACTTAATTTAGTCACTATGTTCTTTGTCCTTTCTGTATTATACCCTAATTATATTAAAGTTCCTTTCCATTAAAAGTCTTATATATTATCTTAATATAGCAAACAGCAAAACCCATTCAGAGAGAGGGCAGGCTTGGGGGTTTTGGGGTGCTTCTTTCCCTACCCTGTAACAAAACCACTGTAAAAGATCATGGAATAGGGGAGAACACGGTCCCTTTCAAAAGTTGTTCTAGAGGCTCCATGTGCAAACCAGCCCAGCGGATCTCCATTCACTTGTGTTGTCGCTCTAATAGTTGGCGTCCCCTGACTGCTGCACAGATGAAGCGTGGGCACCCGTGTCTGCGTGACCTCACCTACTCCTGACAGACACCCTTTTCTACTCAGCATACAGAAGCTCAGCAGAGCTGAACCAGTGGCAGAAATAAGCTCCTGATACCCAATAGCTACGTCTGGCTTCAGCACTAAGTACACTGTGTTCTGATACTGGAACAGGGTCCTCCCGGGGGAGAAGGGAGAAGTTCCAGAATCCCGGTTCCATCCTAAGCGGGTAGAGCTGAGCAGGGAAATAAGATTCTGCAGAGAGAGAAGGAAGGAAAGAAGAAGGAAGCAGGATGGAGAGCAGCAAGGAGACCTGGAGGAGGCATGTGGAGCAGAGACATGTGAAGAAACTGCGTTTGCTTTTTGTTCCTGGACTGGTTGGAACAGATGTGGGTGAGAGACCCGTGGGGAGGTTAGCAATGGCAGCTTTCATCTTGATTTTGACTTTGCTCTTCTCCTCCCAGATTTGTCTAACTCTTTCTAAGCATTTTTTTTATTCATACAAGAACTGGGGTATAGGCCAGAAGTGCAGGGGGTGGGAGGATCCACCAGACAGAGCGGGGAACAGAATAGGCAGATTTGACCAAAACACACTACTGAGGGGAGCAGCAGGCAAGGCAGGAGAGGTCGACAGTGCCATGTGGGTCCCCCTCCTGGCCAGCAGCAGGGATCGAACTCGTGCCGCAGTGGCTGTGGTTTGCTTCATAGTGCGCTGCTTAACCCACTGTGCCACCAGGGAGGCCCCTCAGGTTTCTTTTTTTTTTTTTAAAGATTTATTTATTTATGCATACAAGCACTGGGGTACAGGCCAGAGGTGCGGGGAGGT
>JAGFMF010012164.1:66871-81149 GCA_019455555.1 Galemys pyrenaicus | reverse complement strand
TCCATTCCACGATCCAGGCAGCACACTGCTACATAAAAGGTCTCTGAGGTAGGACTGCAACACTAACTTGCAGGGGAGCCAGAGACCACTCCTCCTGCCTGCTGCAACCCGGTAACAAGAAGAGCTGATTATGCTCCCCGCTGATGGGGTTCAGAGGGGCGGTGGGGCCCATTGGGACAAGAATGAGGCCCACGGGGTGCTGGTCCCTACAGTCTCCCCACTCCCAAGCTGACATGGAGAGGGGAACCAGACCAAGGGGCAGCCTGGCCAACAAGGAGGGGTACACGATGGTGGTCAGTGGCGATGATCATGATTGAGATAAGCAAGTAGCTGTCCCGGGAAGGCCCAGCAGGGAGGCAGGAGGGAGTGGGGAGCGGGATGGGAGGGAAATGGCACAGAGACCTGAATCCTGGGCTCCTGCTCATGCATGAGAGCATCGGTTCCTACTGCCCTTCTGCAGGGAGCTGTGAACTGAGAATATGTGTAAAAATACTCTAATTCAGTGTTTTGGAAAATGACTTTGAAAACGATCTAAATGAAAATCCCGGGAAACTGTCCAAATTATCCCATAGACATACAATGTTAGTGTTAAGTGAAGATGATAAATGTAAAATTCTTAAAATAGTGTTATTCAAACTTGAACATATTTTTCCTTTTCCTCTTATTTATTTAGCATACAAGAGCTGGGTGCAGGCCAGAAGTGCAGGGGGGAGTGAATTCTCTCCAGAGGCAGAATGGGGGGCAGAACAGGCAGATCGATCGAAATCCACTGCTGAAGGCAACAGTGAGAGACAGAAGACGTCTGATATATCATGTGCGTCATTATCTGGCTGGGAATAGAACTCATGCTGCAGTGGCTGCTGATAGCTTCACAGTACTGCCACTTAACCCCCTATGCACAACCGGGGAGGGTCCTGGATAGAAAATATTAATGAAATAATACAGTGTGCAAATAGAAGTAAAAAGTTACTTGACATTGAATGGACTACTATACAGCACTGAAAACATGAGGCCCTAACTACAGCCAATCCTGTGGACCATTCTGCCCACATATTCTTCTGGTTTCTAGATATAAAATGAACATAATGTGATTTATTTTTACATTTAAAAAATGAAATATTTTTATGCATACAAGAACTGAGTTGTAAGCAGAGGTGTATGGGCTGAGGGGACTCACCAGAGACACAGAGGGCAGCAGAACAGGCGAATCTACTGAATACACTGCTGAGGGAAGCAGTGGGAAGACAGGAGAGGTCAGCTGCCCATGTGGGTTAGCTGCCTGGCCAGGGATCAAACTCAGGCTGCAGGGGCTAGAGATAGAATGTACACAACTCCCTTTTAGTTTCAGAACCAGTCAACAAAAAGTAATGAAAAAATCAGGGTGCAATTCTTTCCTGATACTTGGTAGGTGAAAAGAACCACCAGATTTTTTTTTTTAAGCCTTGAGACTACTGTTGTGGTTATAGAAAAACTTCCAAGGGCGAAAATATGGTCTTCCCACTAGTGAAGCAGGCATGTGCAGAGCAATTGCATTTCAAGTTCATGTCAATATCACCTTATCAGGGGCCTCCCTGGTGGCACAGCAGGTTGTGCACAGCTCTGTGAAGCATCGACAACACAGCAGTGCAAGTTCGATACCCAGCCCAGGAGGAGGTTCACATGGAGCAGCAGACCTCTCCCGTCTCACTGCTGCTCCCCTCAACAGTGTATTTCAGTTGATCTACCTGTTATGCTCCCCACTTTGTGGTGAATCATCTGATCTCCACACCTCTGGCCATACCCCAGTTCTTGTATGCTGAAATTAATAAATCTTTTGAAAAAAAAAACTGTTGAAAATAATGAAACAGCAATTCAAAGTCCAAACCTTTCCAGCTTTCAAATACAAGAGTTCTGAAAATTGCACACACCTATGGGAAGAAAAAGACAAGACTGAAATGAGCCATGACATTTCACAAGACAAAATTTCAAAACACTGAAAGATTCTTCCTATGACTAGTTCATTGCCTTACAAAAAGAAATAAAAAACAGAAAAGAATGAAAGTCCTGTGTTCCAAATCCACTTGAAACAGATCAAAATAAAAACTCAGTGTCCTGCCAAACAGCATGCTTTCACTTTTGGTCTCATCCTAGCACTGAAAATCTGACTGTTTCAACAGCGATTCCACAGTCAACAAGAAAGTTAGTGGCATCAAAATATACATTCATGATTTCCTATGAATTCGACAATGATTTTATTTCTGTGAAAACTTAAAACCATACAAGGGCAGAAACACTGCAACTTTGATGGGTGCTAAGACTCAAGGAAAAGGAATAAAAAACAAAACGCACTGGGAATAGCCAGAGGCATGCAAGGAACCAAAAGTTTGCCAACAACACTTAAATTCCCCTTTTTCAAAAGCCTACACTTTCAATGAATTCATGTGAACTGTCAATGAAAGGAAGTACTAATACAGTGCCCACACCTTTTACACTGTCTATCCCAGGCTGTGTGTTCACAAGGTCATCTTCAACCTAGCAATGATGACGACCAATGCTCTAAAGCAAAACACATTTTAGCAATTTGGAAAAATAGCTGCACACAAAACACATAAAACTAACAAACAAGTATCTTTGGGGAAACTTGAACTTCTGCATTTATCTTACAATTTTTAGGTGAACAAAAATTGGGGGAGCAAACAGGGTATTTGCCTCCATTTCACCATGAATCTCCAGACCTCAATCTATAGTTGGTATCAAACAGTTCAACTACTTCTAATGGAATGACAGTTTGGTGTCCAGCAATTCCATCACTACTGGTGGCGCCTGGTCTAAGTCCCAAGACACCACAGGCTTAGTGTACTGGACAGAACATGAGCACAAAGAACCTAGAGATCTCACTCATCAATGCAATATGCAATGCACTATGTAGGCAAAGAGCTACCTTGGAAATGATCAGCATCATCCAAAATGAAAAGTATTCTAGAAGCAAGAGCACCAGGAACAGCTACACAATCACTGCAGAGACTTGGACAACAGATTGAACTAGATATTGCATGCAACTATGATTTAAATTGCATGTTTCCCAAAGAGGACATGCAAATGGCCAACGGGCTCATGAGGAAATGCTCAACATACCTCATAATTGGGGAAATACAAATTAAATCACATTGAGATACCAGCTTACACCACTAAGAATGGCACATATCAAAAAATCCAACAAATGTTGGTGAGAATGTGGAGAAAAAGGAACTGTACTGCACTGCTGGTGGGAATGCAGTTAATCCAACCACTATGGAAAGCCATATGGAGGTTCCTCAGTCTACTAAAAATAGAGCTACATGTGACCCAGTAGTACTTCTAGAGATCTACGCAAAGGACACAAAAACACCGTTTCAAAAGAGTACTTGTACCCTTATGTTTAATTGCAGCACTATTTATAATCGATAAGACCTGAAGACAACCCAAATGCCCAAAAATAGATGTCTGGATCAAAAAAAAATGGTACATATACACAATGGTATACTACTCTACAATCAAAAAGAGATATTTGTAGAAACATGGAGGGAACTAGGATTATGCTCAGTGAAATAAATCGAAAGGCAAGAGAAAAATGTCAGATGGCTTCACTAGTAGTAGGAACAGAAAGAAACAAACAAAAAAACAGGGCTCAAAGAAAACAACAATCAGAAAAATACAAGAAACAAAAGACAAAGATAATTCAAAGCACCTTAAGGGTGGCGGGGAGGGACTGGGATGAGGACAGAATAGACTAAGGTGACAGTGCACTGGTGAAATGGTGATGGGAACCCCATGGGGACTACAACTGATATCAAATATGTATAAATAAATTTAATGAGTTTCTTCACATTGCTTTAACTGAATGATGTTTTTGTCATTACACATTTTAACAGTCTTTACCTTTTTTTAAAAAATGTATTTATATATGCATACAAGTGCTGGGGTACAGGCCAGAGGTGCAGGAGGTGAGAGGAGTCACCAGAGACAGAGTGGGGAGCAGAACAGGCAGATCAACTGAAATACACTGCTGAGGGGAGCAGCGGGAGAGGCAGGAGGGGCCTGCTACATCATGTAGGCCCCCTCCCTGGTCAGTGGCAGGGATCGAACTCATAGTGGTGGCTGTAGCTTGCCTGACAGTGTGTTGTTTAACCCACTGCACCACCAGGGAGGCCCTGTCTTTACGATTTATAATATTCAATTTGAAATTATATTACTTGTCTTTGTTACATACTCCTGGGCTGACATCAGGTATTGGATAATAAGATAAGAAAATGTAAGTTATCTGCCCAACAGAATAAACATGTGTAAATATGTGCAGTGCTCTGTAAAATTTCTAAGACAACTGAGTTGACTTCCTTACACACGTTACCCCCACAGGGTTTCTCTCCTGTGTGAGTATTCCGATGCAGTGAGAGCTTCTTCTGGACGAAATCTACCCTGTATTATCGACAGCCACAAGGTGTTATCTACTTTGACTTCTGTTTGATGCAGTGACATATGATTTGTACAAAAAGCTTCACGATATTCTGGTTGTTCATCTATACACATCTCACCTATGGGTTAGCTGTAGAGGCAGACTAAGGGCTAACCTCCAGAAGGTTTCCCAACACTCTAGACATTAATAAGAAGTTCTCCTGTGGAATTCTCTGATCTACACTCATAAGTGACTTCTGAGAGTCTAGTTTGCTAGAAAAGTCATGAACCATTTTTGCAAGAGTCAAAGAAAATGTAGGTCATGACTTTCCCAACAACCCAAGGGTTTCCCCACACTCAGACATTCATGGGGTTTGTCTCATGTGGGAATTCTCTGACGCCCAGTGAGGCTTCATTTGTAGGACAAAGATTTCCTACATTCTTGCCATTTATAAAATTTGTGTGCAGTAGAACATCTAATGTGTTTAGCTAGACCTGTTTGCTAGCAGAGTTTTCCTAGTGTTGTCATTCATAGGGCTTCTCTCCATGGTGACTTCTCTGGTTTCTAGAGATGTCTCGCTGACTAGAAAGTTTTCCACATTCTTTAATTTCAGACTTCTCTGATGTTTATGAGAGATGATTCCCAGGTAAAGGTTTTCTACACTGTTGACATTCATAGGGCTTCACTTCTGTGAGTCATGTGATGAGGCATGATTTGTAGTGGAAAGCCTTCACACTCTCTTGACATTCATAGCACTTCCTTCCAGTTGGGATTTTATTATGCTGACGGCTGAATTACAGAGAAAACTTCTCCTACACTCTTAACATTCATAAGGTTTCTATACAGTGTGAATTTTCTGATGTCTACTGAGGGTGGACCGCCTGGGAAAACTTTTCCCACACTCTTGACATGCATAGGGTTTCTCTCCAGTGTGAATTCTCTGATGTCTATTGAGGTGTGACTTATCCAGGAAACTTATCCCACACTGTTGACATCCATAGGGTTTCTCTCCACTGTGAGTCCTCTGATGGTTAATAAGATTTGTCTTCTTGGAGAAAGCCTTCCTACACTCTTGACAGGCATAGGGTTTCTCTCCAGTGTGAATTCTTTCATGTACTTTCAGGTTGGACTTACGGGAAAAACTTTTCCCACACTCTTGACAAGCATAGAGTTTCTCTCCAGTGTGAGTCCTCTGGTGTCTAGTTAGGGATGACTTATGTGGAAAAGTTTTCCCACACTCCTGACATTCATAGGGTCTCTCTCCATTGTGAATTCTCTGATGTACATTCAGCTTTGACTTACTGGAAAAACCTTTTCCACATTCTGGGCATTCGTAAGGTTTCCCTCCAGTATGAATTCTTTGATGTAGAACAAGAACTGACTTCTTGAAGAACACTTTCCTACACTCTTGACACTCAAAAGGCTTCTCTCCACTGTATGTCCTGGGACGTCCAGTGAGGTATGACTTATCTAGAAAACATTCTCCACACTCTTCATGCTCATAGGGTTTCTCTCCAGTGTGAATTCTCTGATTTACAGTGAGCCTTGAGTTATCTGAAAACATTTCTCCACACTCTTGATTTTTGTAAGATTTCTCTCCAGTGTGTATTTGGTGATGATTAGTGAGTGCTGATATTCTAGAGAAAATTTTTCTACACTTTTGACACTCATAGCCCTGAATGTGAGATTTTTGGTGCTTATCAAGGTCTGACTTGTGGTAGAGAGAATTTCTCCCATCTTGACTTTCATATGGTTTCTCTTCTGTATGAGTCCTCTGATGTTTACTGAGCACTGTTCTACGGGAGAAAGTTCTGTTATACTCTCGACACTCATACGGTGTCTCCTTTGTATGAGTTCCAGAATGTGAACTAAAATACTTCACCCCTCTTTTAAATTGCAGATGTAAAGTGAGGGCAGTCTTCCAGGAGAAAGTTTTCATACAGTTTTTGGAGTCAAACAATTCCTCTGTAGAGACAGTTCTCTGATGTCTACTGTGTGAGGAGCAATCATAGGTTTCCCCACGTCCATAAGGTTGATCATTTGCTTGCAGTTTCTGGTGTTCAGTAAGAACAGAGGACATTTTTTTAGGGGACATTTCACCAACTCTATTAAATTCAAAAATACTGTGTTCTAACTGAGCACTCTCATAATGACGGGTGTGGAATTTGTTGCTGAGATTGGCCTCATTTTCATAACACTCTTCCTGTTCACCTTCAACATATCTATGAGTATTTAAACATACTGGTTTCACATCAGGAGGTTCCCCCCTTTCAGTGCACGTACAGGGAGTCTGTCCTTCTTGGGCTCTATCTTGGACAACGAAAGGTGGTTTATCATAGTTGTCCCCACACTCACTATATTTACAGGCAGTCCCTTCTCTATGAGTAAATATTGTTTCTTTGCTCAAGGCCTTCCCTTGTTCACAAAACTCAGAAGGCTGTTGAAAATGCTGAATCCCCTGATGACTAAGGTGCTCAGGATACCTGAGGGATGCCCCAATTCTATGAAAGATCTCCTCTTCCGTTCCACCATGCTCTTCGTGAGGGTTACTGGGGGTAACATTGTTCCTGTGTACAGAAGAGTTCTCAGGCATCCTTGATGAAATGGTTCCGGTTTTGATACTCTGGCTCAAAGTATGATTTGAGTCCAAATTAAAATTTTCCCCTGCATCAGTTCTCTTGTTGGTTGATATTTTGTTGTTGCCAGTGCGAACTTTCCACCACTGTCTGCCCTGATGTTTTGGGTCAGCCTTAATCAGGTAATCCACAGTATGGACATCTAAAATGAGATAAAAGTGACCATTTTATAGAGAACTGAATATTTCGAATGAATGCTGCTAAAAGTTGCAAAGACTTCTATATTATAACACAACCTCAAATGTACTGATTTTTGGATGTATGCTTTTTATCCCTATGAAATAATGGAATAGATTCCCTTTTATTTTTAAAGTAGAAGAGCTGGGGTGTAGGCCAGAGGTGTGTGGGGTGGTTGAGCTGATAAGAGTGGGGAAGGGCACAGGCAGACTGGCTGAAATACACTGTAGAGAGAAGCAGAGGGCGAGACAGAGGTCGTCTGCTGTGCCGATGTGGGTCACCTCCATGACTGTGATCAAACGCAGGCCAGAGCAGTCAGAGCTCACACACTTAACTCCTGGGGCTCCACCAACATGCAAAGTAACAGAATTGCAGGTGCCGATCCAAGTTGAATAGGAGACAGAAAACTTACTTCATATTGTTTTTATAAAATCATAAATACTTGGGGCCTCCCTGGCGCACTGTGAAGCAAACCGCAGCCACTGCAGCACGAGTTCGATCCCTGCTGCCACCTGGGGAGGTGACCTACATGGTGTGGCAGACCTCTCCTGCCTCGCCCGCTGCTCCCCTCAGCAATGTGTTTCAGTCAGTCTGCCTGTTCCGCTCCTCACTCTGTCTCTGGCGGATCTTCTCACCTCCCGCGATTCTGGCCTGTACCCAAGTTCTTGTATGCATGGATAAATCTTTAAAAAATCATAAATATTTGTAAAAACAGTTAATTGTAGATGTTGATCTCAATCAGAACCATTAAGAATATTTATTTATGCATGCAAGAACTGAGGTACAGTCCAGATGTGCAGGGGATGAGAAGAGTTACCAGAAATAGCATGGGGAGCAGAATATATGGAACTATGGAAGTACACCGCTGAGGGGTGCAGTGGGCATGGCAGGAGAGGTCTGCTGCACCACGTGGGTCAGTTCCCTGGTTGGTGATCGGACTCATGCTGCAGTGACTGTGGCTACTTTCAAATTCTGAGCCTTAACCCCCTGTGCCACAGGGAGGTCTCAACCAAGAGTATTTAGCCTATATACTTTTGATCTTACAATAACCCTCTGCAACTTTTGCTGGTACTTTCTGCATAATCAAGCTTGGCAGATGTCATTATTTTCCAGCAAACCTATTGAGAGAAAGTGACACAGGTTCATTTTCTAGTCACTTTAAGAAACAGCACTGCTTAGAGACAAGGTACTGCATGTACATTTCCTTAGCCTTTATTTCTACTTTGGCGCAGGCTACAGCAACTGTAGATGTTGTCAAAGGCACAGACTTCCCCCCATGGCAGGAACAGCCCTATCTGTCATTTCCTAGTGAAAACCTGTATCACATGCTGCTCAGAATCGTAACAGATCCAGCAAGCTCTGCCTCATCATTTTCTCCAACTTTCCCCTGCTTATCAAAAGGAAAAAAATTCTGTAACTCAGCCTGTGTCCATCATGGTTAAAGGCTTTACCCACATCCTTCTATAATCAACAAAGACATATTTTCACTGCTCTCCTTGGTTCCTGTGTTTGTACATCATCATAGCAGCTCAAGTTTTTATCTTGCAAATTAGTTTTAGCTCTATCACACCTTCATTGATTTTTTTTATATTTCCCCAATGATTCCCATAAGGTCTAACTGCACACTTCAAGCGCCTCTCCCAAGGTATGAGCACTGAACCTGAAATCTGGGTTCCATGGCTTTAGGAACCACAACCTCGTTTCCACTCCCTTGTCACAGAACATACCTTCCTGTACTGAACAACTTCTGGGTCCTCCTTGGCCAATTTCTCATGTGGGCAGGTCACAAAGATAGCCCTCAGCCACTATTCATGTTCTAAATCAATCTATCAGTTTTGAGTCAGCTGGTGAATTCCATCTCCATTAGCAACACATAACCTTGAACCCAGAGTGTAGAGAGAACTACATACACAACATGTCAATGCAAACCGCTCATCTCACCCAAGCTATATGAGAAAAGACGTCACCTCCACAATGATGCCTTGGAGCACACTCTCTCACTGAACATAACTGCAGCAAAGCAAAGGCCATTACTGTGATGAATGTCACTATCCCCACTCACAGATAATACGACACTGGCTAAGACTTTCCAAGAATGTACTGAAAGACTAAACAAACTCCTGAACAAGTACCTGAAAGGAAAACAGTCCACGAGAAGAAATTAATAAAGAGAAACAGAAAATGTGACTAATGCAGAATAATTACTTATAGCATCGCAGACTGCATACTGGTCGAGAATATTATCAATCATGAAAGAGTACAAAGAAATCTGAGGGCTCAATATTTAGGAAATGAATAATGAATCACTTTGATATGGGCAGACATAATATCCTAAGTTTGGACAATGGAAAAGAAGCTCAGTGTGGCCAATATCTACTGCCCGTACCCCAAGCCCCCTCACCGCCTGAGGCCAGGCAAGCAGTGACTCACCTGAGAGCTTCTGGCTCGGGGGTTCTTCCACAGTCCATGGCTCTGCTCCCTGCTCCAACCTCATGCTCACCTCAAGATCATTAACATAGTGCCCTGTAATGAGAAGCAGCGTTGGTCTTCGATCAAGTTACTCAAACTTTAGTCTCTGAAAACTAACAGGAGCAGTGGTGAGAGCGGTGCACAAAGGCCAACACGAACCTCTCATAAGGGTGAACACACACGCTCTACTCTGCCTGCCATGGTCAGCCGCAACAGCTCTCAATTTCATAAGCAGTGCACAATTATCAGTGTACAGGACAGGACTTGCAATCGAGTGTGGCATGAAAAATCCTCACCTAGTGACACCAGGTTAGTGTAGGTCTCCAGCATCACATCCCAGAACAGGGTCCTCTGAGCATCATTCAGCTCTTGCCACTCCTCCCAGGTGAAGTTCACAGCCACGTCCTCAAATGACACCATCCCCTGTGAGGGAACATGTGTCCTCACTTCAGGGCCATCAGCCTGGGTCAGCCAGCAGCAGGTGTAAATGCGCCTTCCCTTGTGGGTGACTGATCTCATATAAGATGCACCATCTTTTTATTCTACATTGTGATATGAACAGAATTATCAGTAGAAAAGCCTTACTTCTAGAGTAACCCATTCATTCCTAAAAGTACTTTTATAGCTTACTTCACAAATTTGGAAGTGTCTTTGAAGCTGCGAATGAAAGGATGCATGGTCTCACTGGCTGTACAAGTGGCTGGGTCTCAGCACTATGAAGCTATCCGCAGCCACTCCACTGAACGGCTTAAATTTGATCCCTGGTCAGGGGCTGACCCACAGGGTGCAGCAGACCTCTCCTGTCTTGCCTGTTGCTCCCCTCAGTTGTGTATTTCAGTAGATCTGCCTGTTCTGCTCCCCACTCTGTCTCTGGTAAATCCTCTCACTCCTCGAACCTCCGGTCTCTACCCCAGTTCTTGTATGAATAAATAAATCTTAAAAAATAAAGAATAAGAGAATGAATAAAAGGTGTTCCTTGAAAAGCTTACAACCTGGTTGGCAGATGTAATAAACACATACTGGAATAATGTGCTTAAGGAGCTATGTCAATACACACGCTGATTGCAGTCATGGCTCAAGAGAAGAAAAACCAATTGTTGTACTGTCAGGTTACACTTCACTAAAGGCCCAAAGCATTGTGAAAAACAGCGTCATCAGTATGAGACAACAACAGAAGTCACCGTGTGACAAAACAGAAGTACTCACCATGTTAGCTGAAACGCAGAGAGCACGCAGCCCGGCAGTGTCCTGGGTAGAGAGGTGAGACACACAGTAAGAGTACTCTGGATGCAAAGTCAGTCAGCTTGCGTGAACTGTGGGATGTGTGAGCTGAAGTCACCAGCAGAGAATATTATGTCATTATACTCTTCATAACAAATTAAAAGATATGTACAAATTTGTACCAGTATTGCATTTCTTTGACTTCAAAGTCTGGTATCTCCAATTTAGAGTAAACAAAACCTAGACCCTAAACCAGATGTTCAAACATTGAGGGGAAATCAACAGAACTAAGAGATTTCACCTGACAGAGTCATAAGAATACAGAACGGGGCATCACTTATGACACAGAGGGGGGAAGGCAAGAACTTGGTAATAGCTTGGTAGCTGAAAGTACAAGGAATGTTTCCCTAAGGTGCTGTCCCAAGGCCAGCTGGTAGATCTTGGTATCCACATTCAGCTGGGCCTGTGTCTAATAGATCAGAACCCCTAAGCTGAGGATAGGAATGTGGGGATCTCCGGAATATTACTGGTAGTTTTCATCATCATACAGAATAAAGTGGTTGACTAGAACAACAGGTATTCAAAGAGGAAGAACAAATAGAAGAGACTATGATTTACTGTTGGGGAAAGAAGAAGTAGCTTACAGCAATCAAAGACTTTGGAAAAGACGACACGAGGTCATCTCAGTCTGAAGCAATCTATCCATGAATTCCATCCTCTCACTTCCTGTGCTGAAAGTCATTTAACACCCACATATATATTGAGTAGGACTCGATACAAATATCTCCCATTCATAATAACTAAAAAAGGATTCAGAGGATTTTTTCCTTAACACAATCCCTGACAAATCCCTTAACAAATCCCTGACACAGCCACAGGGGACATCAACACTCACAGTGAGACAAAGATGCTCAGTTACGTCTTATTCACAATGGGTTGGGATAACTCTACACAACAAAAAAAAGAAAACATAAGTAAAACGGGCCATAAACAGTTACAATTCCTCTACGGAAAACTAATGAAAATCACATTAAAGCTACTCTAAATGGGAAAAATCAATGTGTAGACTACAAAAAATATATGTCTGACATACACAGAAACTCCTGAACATGACAAATGAAATGAAACAATACCAAGCAACACATAGAACAGAAACAAGGACATAGTCTGAGCAGGAAAAAGAAACGTGAGGGTTAAAAAAGGAGTTGATGATTGGGCCTCCCTGGTGGCGCAGTGGGTTGAGCAACGCACTATGGAGCAAACCACAGCCACTGTAGCAGGAGTTCGATCCCTGCTGCCGGCCAGAGAGGGGACCCACATGGCGAGGCAGACCTCTCCTGCCTTACCAACTGCTTCCCTCAGCAGTGTACTTCTGTTGATCTGCCTGTTCTGCTCCCCGCTCTGTCTCTGGTTAATCCTCTCACACACACCCCCACCTCTGGCCTGTACCCCAGTGCTTGTATGCATAAATAAATAAATCTTTAAAAAAATTTTTTTTCACTGCAATAGTGTTTTCAACTAAGAGATTTGCAAATATGTGAGGTGTTAAAAGATTATTTTGGGAAAACAATGCTCAGACTCTTGTGCTTGACTTTATCTTCAAAAACAGTCCCCAAGTCAAATCAGTTCCTAATATTTCCTCTATTCCTACCCATTTCAAATCAGTATAAGCTGCTGTCCACTTGACCGCAGCACCAGTAAAACAAGAATTCAACAAGGTGGAGGACACTCAGGTCCTGAGGTCATTCCACAGACCAGCACCGTCGCGGTCTGGATAGACCTGGACTGTCGGGGAGAGGAAAGAGCACTTTGGCAGTTCTCCTGCTGCCTGGGACTAGAAAGTTCTTCACATTCCCTAAGAAACTTTTTTAAAAGGTGAATTAAAAAACATTTCATTTAGTACCTGCAATACTGGTACTTACCCGAAGGTGATATACCTCACAACCATTTGAATACCAACATGTGGATGTACACAGCAGCTTATGACCACTGTCTACAAGAGGAAGTAACAAAAATGCCTTCTGGGGGTCTCCCTGATGGTGCAAGGGGTTAAGCACAGCACTGTGAGGCTCTCTGCAGCCACTGCAGCGGGAGTCCTGTCCCAGCCAGGGTGGTGAACCACATGGCGAGGCAGACCTCTCCTTTCTCGCCCACTGCTCCCCTCGGCAGTGTCTTTCAGTTAGTCCACCTGTCCTGCTCCCCACGCTGCCTCTGGTGAATGCTCTCACCATCCCCCTGGACCCGTGGCCTCTATCCCAGTGCGTGCTTGCATAAATAAGTAATTTTAAAAACCCCTCTGTGGGTACATTGTACTTCATCCAGAAAGTGGAATCATCAATCAGAACTCAAAACATGAGCTTTCAAGGCTTGAAAATAACGGAATCTTCCATGAACACATTTGAAAATGCTACCTAGTGCACGACTGTGCTATATAACTCTAGAGTACATGGAAACCGTGGAGACAGTAAAAATACCACTGGCAGAAGGGGTAGAGGGAGGACTACAGGAACATGTGACTGTTACAGTAGTGAGGCGATTCCGTGAGCTACAAGAGTGGACACATATCAATAATCCCTGTATCCAAAAGCACAGCATCAAGACTGAATCATAACAGAAACCAAGGGCATGAGTGACAATGGTGTCTCAGTGTCGAGTCATAAATGACAGCAAATGCACTGTCAGGATATTTCAATGATGGGGAAGGTATGTGTGTGTGTGTCTGTGCGCGTGTGTGTGTGTACAGAGGGCTGGAGCTAGGTTGGAAACTGACGTACATTCTCACAGGTGTGCTGTGAACCTAAAACTGCTACATATACTGGTCCAGCAGAAATGGGCAAAGCACTAGAATACACAGTTCTGTAAATGAGATAAACAAACGGGTCCTGACACATGAAAATGCTCAATAGCATCGGTCACTAAGGAAAAAAAAATGCAAAGTACAAGAGATAGGATTTTAGATCAGCTAGGATGGAAATTATATAAAAAGAACAAGCATTGGGAGAAATTGAGAATTGTAGCCTTTGTGCACTGTGGGGCAAACATAAATGATGCAACAGCAGGGAGACAGGAAGGTGATTCTTGGAAAAGGTAGCAAAGAACTACAGCAGGACCCAGCAGCCCCAAGGTGTCACCCACCAGCAGTGGGAGCAGGGACTGGAAAGACATCAGCACACACAAGGTCACGCACTGCACATTAATCATCACAGTCCAAAGCAAAATCAACCCCAGCACCCACCGATGGATTAATGGGTAAATAAAAATGGTAGAAGATGGGCCTCCCCTGGTGGCGCAGTGGGTTAAGCAGCGCACTATGAAGCAAACCGCAGCCACTTGCAGCATGAGTTCGATCCCTGCTGCCGGCCAG
>JAGFMF010012164.1:24914-42839 GCA_019455555.1 Galemys pyrenaicus | reverse complement strand
GTGAGAGCACCCGGCACTGGAGCACACAGCAGCAATGATGATGGTCCCATAACCAGCTCTCGTGAGCCCTGACCCACGCCAACAACAGCTCAGTGAGACACTGGGCCTGCAGCCTTTACCCTCACATTCTCTCTCCAGACAGACCAAAGGCTGATTCAGTCAACTGGTCACCTGCAAAGCTTTTCGGTTTCTCTTCAGAATGTCGGCCAGGGGAAGCTTCTTTCTTCAGAGGCCAAGTCAGCGTCTGCAGTCTGGGCCTCTCCATCTGCGGTGTGGACCCTCGGCTTAGGGCCTGGCACAACACACGCCCTGGCTGCTCCTCCACTTTCTACCTTCTGATTTCAGAGTCCCAGGTCCCCACCACCCTCTGCCTATTCACCTTCATTGTGTGAAACTTTCAGGTTCCCCCAGGAGCTCCAGGCTGGAAACGCCCATCTCGGCAGCCCTTGGGAGAAGCAAATCCACACTGTCGGAAGCTTCTGGCAAGGCCAGTCTGCCCTGTGCTGCAACTACAGGGCCCGGTACAGGATCCCCCACACCGTCACACCCTCTCCATGTGCTCATGTCCTCACGATGGAGGCTGAGGGCAGACACTTGGAAAGGAGGCAGCAGTGACCGGAAACTGGTCACACGAGGCCAGCAGCAGTGAGCATGGTCAGTGCACTGGCTGCCCAGAGATCCTCAGCAGCACTGGGAGAAGGGACGTGGACATGAAGGACCGTGGTAAAAAGCTCAGATTGTTTCAGTTCATCCCGGGCAAATGAAATAAACCAGTTCCTCAAGTGAGGAGTCCAGAGCACAGAGGGGAGAAGGGACGTCAAAAGGAAGGGCCACTGTCCTTTCACCCACCTACTGGAACCGACTAAAGGACGTCCTTGGTTGTCAACTGACAGCAGCTTCAGAAACCCCAAACATCCACCTCAGCCGCACCGAGACAGACGTCAGGCGACCACAAACCCCAAAGCGCCCACGGAGTCACTCCATAAAGAAACACCGGAGAGCACCAGCTGGTAGCAACTGTCACGGAGCTGCAATCTCAGCGCCCAGCCAAGGAGCAGAGAGAATCTCCCGTCCTTGCTGATTCCCCCTCATCAATCAGGTTCACAAAGGCAACGTCCCCACAAGATGAGCCGCCTCCCCACTGAAAGAGGAATATACACACAAGGCCGTCCCTGCAAACACAGCTTTCTGTGTGGGCAAATGTCCCTCACTCCTCTCGCCCTTTATAATAAACCTATAAAATATCTAATAAATATGGAATAAATATTCCAAACTGCCTCTGTCTCAGGGAGAAATTTGTCACAAGCCACTGGAAGGGGATCCTTGAAGAAACTTTTCCCAGAGGTAAACCGAGGGTCTGGCTCTCTGAACCCAACCGCTTCTCCGATGGAATCACTCATGCCACACTCCCTCGTCCCCTCACACCCCCCCTAGGCCCTCGCATTGCCACATTCCCACCTACTCCTTCCATCCTCAGGGGGATATGTAAGCCATAGAGAGCTCCAGAATGCACAGGGTGGGGAACTAAGTACTTTGGGAAACTTGAGGTCAAAGATTTTTACGGCAGGGGCTTCTCAAGGGCCTCAGATCTATGGTAGGAACAGAGGCCAGAGTGACCCCCGCGTGGGTCAGTCAAGTGACCCCCAGGGCCAGGAGGACTCAGGAGGGACAGGTCCTCAGGAATGGAGCTGGGACTCTGATCCCACCTGCTCAAGAATGAACCGGGTATCCGATTTACACCCGCCCCAAATGAACCCAGTCCCCAAGTGGTCACTCACTTCAGCCCTTCCCCACCTGGTGCTGAGCCTGGCCCCAGTTGGCCGTCGGCCAAGTCACACCCTCTCCCCACCTGCCTGCCACAAGGAGGTTGTCCTCACTTCTGCTACTTCACGTACTACAGGAAGACACAGGTTTCTCTCTCCACAAGTCCAAGCTTGGGAGCCCCACAGCATGGGGGTTCCCAGCACTCAGGAGGGAGCACAGGCCCAGAGCTGCAGCAGTAAGATGCAGCAGAGGCGCCACCTGCTGGTGAGAGAGAAGCACTGCAGGCCGAGGCAGCTCCCAGCATCTTGGAGGGGGAGCCTCCTGGTCCTGCCTGGGGCAGTGACCAGTGAGTGCTGCCTGAGGCCTCATCTCCTCACTGTGGTTCCAGAGAGTGGAGGCCACGTGCTCCTGCAAGACAGCTTCAGCCTACACCAAGGTCACTGCAGCCCCTGCCTGCCTGCAGCGGTTTCATTTTGCTGCCCCCTGGAAGGCCCCACTCTCCACAGCAGCTGAAGCCGCTGGAAACATCAACTTGCAGCCTGGGCATCTTCCACAAGGCTTGCAGGAAGGACAGGGCCCACCAGGGGTCCAGGAGGCAACACAGGAATTGCCCTCTGACCTCTGCCCAAGTCTGATACCTGCTGTGCTCCCTCTGTTCCTGGGCCCCCAAAGGAGGAGGCCCTGGGGATGCCCCAGCTCTGCTGTCTGGAGGAGGGGGCAGCAGGGGGTGGGCCCTGGGTATCCCCCTTGCTGTTCTTCATTCCTACAGCAAGGAAGCAGGGAAGTCAGTTCTCGATTGGTGCCTTTCTCTCCCTCTGTGCAGGGTCAAGTCAGCGTCCTCCCTTGCCACTTGCTTCACCACCCAGTCCCTGCATTCTGATTCCTTCCTGATTCTTCTTGCCTTTTCCTCCCCAGGGATCCTGGACTGCAGGTTCACTCCTGTGTCCGTGGGTCCCTTCCCTGAGGCATCAGGCCAACCACGGTCAACAACCCACCTCTTTTGTCCGTTGTGCTTCAACCCACCCAACAACTCGTGCAGCCGGAGCGCCAGCGCCTGAGCCTTTGCTGAGGTCACTTGTGACGCACAGCCTGAGCCCTGGACCATGGGCCTGGCGCTCCGGGAGGCCCAGCTGTGACTCTGCGCCCGACTGCACCAGCTGTGTCCTTGTCTCCCCGCAGTCCTGCTGGAAGCACGGGCCCGTGGACGCCAGAAGTCACTCTGAGGGGCCTCGGTGTAGAAGGCCGAGCAACTCTCAGGAGGAGGCAGATGCTCCGGCTCAGCCCCTCCCAGGAGGCAGAGACCCCAGCGTTTGGCCACCTCTTCCTCCTCGTGAGAGCACTTTACCTTCGTGCCCTGTGGAGTCCGGTGGCTTTGCTCTTGTCTGTCCCATTTTGCTACTTGAGAGGGGGCAGGAGCAGAGGGATCTTCCAGTGAAGGCTCATGCTGCCCCACATGCGGTCCTGTGATGTGACATTCATTGCACAGCCACCGGGGGGGCGCCATCCACACCTCTCTCCTGGGCTCAGAGCTCCTGTGGCTTCACCACCACTGGAATGTGGACAAGTGTGTCTGGGCCTGCGCTGATCAGCCTGTGACACCCCGACTCCTGTGCTGCCTGATCCTGGGGCCCCGGCTGAGGCGGGCAAGGTCCCCACCGAGCGCAGGTGGACGCCTCTCCTGAGTCTGGGGTGACAGCATCGATGCACCCACCTTGGCCTCCTGCCCATTCCCAAAGGGAGGCTTCACCCTCCACACCCCTGGACAACCACACACTCCTGCACTGGGGACGCGACACGAGCGCTCACTGAACCCCTCGCCTCAGAGCCCAGTCACATGGTTTATGTCACAGCAATAGACGCTGTGAGGAAGCCTAGTACCTAACACAGCAGCGTCGTCTTAGCAAATCCTGCAAACCCTGACTTGGGACCAGCGTGAGGTGAGGGCTGAGGGGCCTGATGAGCTCCTTCATGGGAGTTTAGGGACAGTGAGGACATCGTGCACAGGGGAAAGCGTCCTGTGCTGTGGGGGTGAAAACCTCAGTGGCACCCACGGCCGTGGTGAGGCATGTGGCCCAGACATTGCAGGTGGAGTTGAAGGGACCATACGTACCTTCCCCCCGAATCTGGGGGATGCTCTCAAGGTACAGACACGCTGTCAGCCACTGAGTTGGAAACTGAACACACAGGATGGCCGGGCAGTGCCTGCTGAGGGCGAAGGGGAGGGCGGGAGCGGCAGAGGCAGCGCGGCAGGAGCGTCTCTGTACACCAGCTGCACACCGCGTGAGGACAGCTCCAAGGAGGGAGCCTGGCAGGGCTGGAGCCAGAAGGGAGCCTCAGGGGGCCGAGGGAAAGGGGCTGCCTCTCTGATGAGGACACCGGACCGGGTGGGGGGGCTCTTGCCAGGAACATGTCTTGAAGGAGGAAGCTGGCAAAGGGGAGACACAGTAGGTTAGGAACAGGGTACCCCAAGTCCAATTCCATTATCGACCTGACAGAAACAATCGCTGAACAGAGCGGTGCCCCCACCCAAGCTAGTAAAGGGAGGAATGTTGAGGAACCAACACAGGAACACAGCCCTGTTTTTTTTTAAGATTTATTTATGCATAAAAGAATTGGGGTACAGGTCAGGGGTGTGAGGGGTGAGAGTATTCAACAGAGACAGAGTGGGAAGAAAAGGCAGATAGACTGAAATGCACTGCTGAGGGGAGCAGTGGGTGAGGCAGGAGAGATCTGCTGCACTATGTGGGTCACCTCCCTGGGCAGGGATAGAACTTGTGCCGCAGTGCACTGCTTCACCCCACGCACCATCAGGGAGGCCCAGGAACACAACTCCAAATCAAAGACCAAGGTTGGTTTTGAAGACGTTGGCCAGTACCATGGGCAAGCTCGGTGGGCCTGGTAACCTAGGAGGCCGCACAGGCCACCCCGATCGCCAGAGACACGGCAGGGACCCCCAAGGCCACACCCTCACCCTTGTCCACTGCACCCACGTGAGCCCTGCTTCTCGCCCCAGTGCCGCCACTCAGGACCCTCCGCTCAGAGAGCCTTGCTACCCTTGCGCCTCTGAATACGTCTCTGGCGTCTCTCTAGCTCTGGCCTCCACTTTGAACTATTTTCTCATCGAAATACGTAAGAGCGCCCCTGAGGGCCTCAGACTGATACAACAAGCCCCCATTCTGGTAACAAAGCAACACACCAGAAGGAGCCTGCTGCCCCTGAGGGAGGAGGGGACACAGTGCGTGACACCAGGGAGTCCCTCTGCCGTCCACACCCGTCCCTACCCCCAGGCATGGGCTGACTCAGACGAAGACCGCACTCAGGACACAGCCAGGACAGCGGAGCCAGAAGAACTTTCTGAGGCACAATGTTACTCACCACACACCCTTCTGCCACTCTCAAGTGGCTCACAAATCCTCACAAGATGATCAACAGCGTTTTCAAGGGTTTTCAAGGGCGATGCGTCTTGTTTTGGTGAAGTGGTTCTGTTCCAGCATACGGGGTGGTTTAAAGTCAATGAGGGTCAAAATCCCAAAAAGTTTCTAAAAGGATGTGAAGCCATCTTGTAGGAAAGGTTTAGAAACACTTCTAGTGAAATGATGTTTCTGGCAGAAAGGAAGACTGAAGAATCCGCAGCTGACCCCGGAGCAGTGAGGGCGCTGGTGGCTCTCAGCTCCTGGCTCACACAGCTCAAAAATCCCCATAAATCTGTTGGCTCTACAAATGCTTACCTTAAAAAGCTGTGGATTATCTGCTATCTTACAGGACACCTGCATTGTACACTGTATCTTACAGAAGCAGGTACAATAAAATGTCAGTAAACTGGTAAGGAAAATAGGCTTAGAGTACCATATTGTGTTCATCAACCCCCTCAACTACGTGGTCTACTTACCGGCTGAACCATATGCAGTACCCACATCAATCATTTTCTCAAGTGGACAAAACACTGCATAGAGCAAGGAGTGCAAGGGTTTTGTGCACCTCCTGCCATAGTTACAGCCGCGACTTCACATTTTTCTTTATGTTAGTCCTTAAGCCAGAATCCTTTAGAGCAAAGGATATGCACTGGAACAAGGACAGTCTTCACAAGATATAGTGCCAGGAAATCTGGAGAGTTACATGCAGAAGAATGAAACTAGACCACTACCTCACACCATACAAAAACCAACTCAAAATGGATTTAAAAAAAAAAAGCTGAATACCTGAAACAATAATAAAAAAATAGGCAAAAAGCTCACAACATACACCACAGAAACATCTTTGAGGACTCACATCACAATCAAAGAAAATTAAGGCAAAGATTGCCAGCTGGGACTACATCAAACTACTAATTTTCTGTACAGCAGGAGAGACAATAACCGAACAAAGAGACACCTGACAGCTTGGGAGTGAGTATTTGTTCTCCATACAACTGACAAGTGACTGATTTCAAGGATCTACAAAAGCTCACAACTCAACAAAAATAAAGCAACCTCCCCCCCCAAAAAAAATGGAAAGAGAACTAAAAAGACATCTGTCAAAGGGAAATGCCAATGACTAATAGGCATGTGGAAAAATGCTCAGTATCACTTATAAGGAAATACAAATCAAAACCACAGAAAGACACCAGCTCACCCCACTGAGAACGGCTCTCATTAAAAAACCGGCACCAACAAACACTGGTGAGGATGCAGAGAAAAAGGACCCCTCTTGCACTGCAGGGGGGATGCAAGCTGGTCCAACTGAGTCACAGGGCAAGTGAGGATAAGTAAGCAGCTTCAGAGGCAGCGCAAGCAGGGACTTCGGGAGAGTTAAACAGGCTTCCAAGATAAGGACAGTAAATTCTAAAAAGTACTGATCAAAACGGACTCCAGAGATGAGGTCAGAAAGGCCAGGAGGACTAAACAAAGGCAGTAAAACTTGAGAAACAAAGCCTTGGACAGGGGAGGTAAACTCGAGGAGCTGGGAAATGGGCAGATCTGCCTGGAGTATGGCCACTTGAGAAAAAGCCAATGAGATTAGGATGATGAAATTTTGAAAGAGGGGAAAAATACCCCTAGACACAGGCCCATAATGGCTTCCTTGCCCCTACCAAGTACCACATACTTTCTTCCTTTGAAAATACTTTTACTTTCTTTCGTGAAGTTTATTTCTCTCTGCTTACTTACCTAAGTAAATAGTCTGCAAGTTCCTTTTCATGGCTTCATGAGACAGCAGGTCGTGGCAGTCTGGTGGCTGGGCCTCAACTCTGCTTCTGCAGCCTGTGTTCATTCCTGGCTGGGAGACTAGGCCTGAAACCCTGAAATTATGGTATCACATCTATTATGGAAAGCTGCGTGGAATTTTCTCAAATTACTAAAAATGGGGCAACCATATGACCCAGGAATCCCACTCCTCAGAATGTAATCAAAGGACACAAAGACACGAATTCAAAAGGAAACCTGCACGCCTGTGTTTATTGCAGCACTATATACAATAGCTGAGATATGGAAACAAACCTAAATGCCCAAAACCAGATGAGTGGATCCAAAAGATGTGGTCGACGCTACTACACAAAATACTATCACAAGAGATAAAATGAGGACATTTGCAGAAACATGATGGCCTTGGAAGGGACTATGTTCTGAGAGATGACAGGAGGAAAAAGAAAAATATCAGATGGTTTCACTTATAGGAGGAACACAGGGAAACTACACAAAGGATCAGCGGGGGAAAAGACAAAGCTACCAGGTAAATCAGAGCGCTGAGCCGTCCAGCAGGACAACAGGAGGGGGAGGGACAAAGTGGGAAGAGCATGGGGATGATGGTGACGGTACACAGGTGAGGTGGTGAAGGGAGATTAATGGGGATTATACTTAAGAAGAGCAATCAAATATTTCACAAAGAAAAAGAAATTAAAGCTACCACTGGTGGCACAATTAAGCACTGCACTGTGAAGATAATCCAGGCAATGCAGCAGGAATTCGATTCCTGTCCAGACAGGCGACCCACATGGCACAGCAGACCTCTCCTACCTCACCTACTGCTCCCCTCTGCAGTGCATTTCAGTCATCTGCCTGTTCTGCTCCCCACTCTGTCTCTTGTGAACCCTCTCATTCTCATACCTCTGGCCTGCAATCCAAGCATTTGTATGCACATATATTTTTTAATTCATTTATTTTGTAGAAGAAATAGGGTGCATGCCAGAGGTGCAGTGGGTAAGATGATCTACCAGATACAGAGTGTGGAGATGAACTGGTGGATCCACTGAAATATACTGCTAAGGGGAGCAGCAGGTGAGACAGAAGTCTGCTGCACCATTGGGCTAGCTTCCTGGTCAGGAATCAAACTCTGGACACAGTGGTGATCGGGCTAACACGAACCCTAGGCCCCAGAAACATTTCACTTAAAAGGTTGGCAAGGACAGCAGCAGACCTCAATATACCAGAGATACCAAACAGTTCAACTATTTCTAAGCAATCCCAGCACTACTGGTGGCGCCTTGTCTAAGTCCCACAGCACCACAGAAGCTTAGAGTACTGAACAGAACATGATGACAGATGGAGAAGAACCCAGAGAGATCTCTTACCAATGCAAAATGCAACGCTCCATGTAGACAGACAGCAACCTTGGAAATGAACATCATCTAGCAATTTAAAAGGATTCTAGAAGCAACAGCATCAGGAACACCTACATAGTCACTGCATAAACTTTGACAAAATGAACTAGATAATTGCATGCATCTGTGATTTAAACTGCATGTTTATTTACACTGCTTTAGCTGAATGATGTTATGTTTGTGATTGTAAGTTTTAATAGTAGTGACAGTCACAGGGTGTCTGTACTTCCAGTTCTCTGCTCTCCAGTGACATCTGATTGGTAGTGAAAAGCTTCACTACATTCTGGTTGTTCATCTATACACAGCTTGCATGAGTTATCTGGAGAGGAGGACTGAGGGCTGACCTCCAGGAGTTTCCCTACACTCTAGACATTAATAAGTTTTCCTGTGGGAATTCTCTGATATACACACATAACTGCCTTTTGAGAGACTAGGTTGCCAGAAAAGTCATGACACATTTTTGCAAGAGACACAGAAAAAAATAGGTCATGGCTTCCCCAAAAACCCAAGAGGTTTCCCTCACTCTGGATTCATGGGGATTCTCTCATGTGAGAATTCTTCGATGCCCAGTGAGGCTTCATTTGCAGGACAAAGTTTTCTTGACATTTAGGTGCGGTGTAAAATCTAGACTGCACAGCTAGGCCTGTTTTCCAGGAGAAAGTTTTACTGGTCTTGTCATTCGTAGGTCTTCTCTCCAATGTGACTTCTCTGATGTCTAGTGATGTCTGACTCCCTGGAAAAAGTTTTCTTCATTGTCAGAGGGCTTCTCTACACTGTGACTTCTCTGATGGTTATGAAGGATGATTTCCAGGATAAAGTTTTCCTACACTGTTGACATTTATAGGGCTTCAATTCTGTGAGTCGTTTCATAATAGAGGTGTGAGTCGTGGCAAAAAGCCTTCCCACACTCTTGACATTCATAGCATTTCCCTCCAGTTGGGATCTTATCATGCTTACTGAGGGTTGACTTACTGAAAAAACTCCTACACTCTTAACATTATAAGGCTTCTCTCCAGTGTGACTTGTCTGATGTCTAATGAGTTTTGATTTTCTGGGAAAACTTTTCCCACTCTTGATATTCTTAAGGTTTTCTCTCCTGTGTGAGTCCTCTGATGTCTAGTGAGGATTTACTTACCTGGAAAAGTTTTCCCACACTCTATCACTCATAAGGTTTCTCTCCAGTGTGTATTCTTTGATGTACAATGAGGCTTGACTTATCTGAATAAGTTTTCCCACACTCTTGACATTCATAGGGCTTCTCTCCAATGTGAGTCCTCTGATGTACAGTGAGTTTTGACTTTCTGGGAAAACTTTTCCCACACTCTTGACATCCATAGGGTTTCTCTCCAGTGTGAGTCCTCTGATGTACAGTGAGGATGGACTTCGTTAGAAAAGTTTTCCCACACACTTGACACTTACAGGGTCTCTCTCCAGTGTGAGTCCTCTGATGTCTAGTGAGGCTGCACTTACTGCGAAAAGTTTTCCCACACACTTCACACTTATACGGTTTCTCACCAGTATGAATTCTCTGATGTATAATGAGGCGTGACTTATCTGGAAGAGTTTTCTCACACTCTTGACACTCATAAGGCTTCTCTCCAGTGTGAACTCTCTGATGTACAATGAGGCTTGACTTGTCTGAATAAGTTTTCCCACACTCTTGACATTCATAGGGCTTCTGTCCAGTGTGAGTCCACTGATGTCTAATGAGTTTTGACTTTCTGGGAAAAGTTTTCCCACACTCTTGACACTCATAGGGGTTCAGTTCATTATGAATTCTCTGATGTCTAGTGAAGTCTGACTTATATGAGAAAGCTTTCACACACTCTCGACATTGATAAGGTTTCTCTCCAGTGTGAATTCTTTGATGTACAACAAGAACTGACTTCTCAGAGAACACTTTCCTACACTCTTGACATTCATAGGGTTTCTCTCCAGTGTGAGTCCTCTGATGTCTATTGAGGGTTGACTTATCTGAGAAAGTTTTGTCGCACACTTGACACTTATAGGGTTTCTCACCAGTGTGAATTCTCTGATGTACAGTGAGGCTTGGCTTACTTGAAAAGGTTTTCCCACACACTTGACACTTATAGGGTTTCTCTCCAGTGTGAGTCCTCTGATGTCTAGTCATGGTTGACTTATCTGAAAAAGTTTTGTCACACACGTGACACTTATAGGGTTTCTCACCAGTGTGAATTCTCCGATGTACAATGAGGGTTGACTTATCTGAGAAAGTTTTGTCGCACACTTGACACTTATAGGGTTTCTCACCAGTGTGAATTCTCTGATGTACAACGAGGCGTGACTTATCTGGAAAAGTTTTCCCACACTCTTGACATTCATAGGGCTTCTCTCCAGTATGTATTCGGTGAATAGTGAGGGCTGACTTTCTGGAGAAAAGTTCTCTACACTCTTGACATTCATAGGGTGTGAATGAACACTTCTTCTGTTCATCTTCAACATACCTATGAATATTTAAATGTACAGGTTTCACATCAGCAGGGGTCCCCCTTTCACTGCATGCATAAGGAATCTGTCCTACCTGGGTTCTATCTTGGTCAACAAAATGTGGCTTATTATAGGTGTCCCTACACTTACTGTATTTACATGCGGACCCTTCAGCAATCACTCCTCTATATGTAAATATTATTTCTTTACTCAAGGCCTTCCCTTGTTCACAAAACTCAAAAGGCTGTTGAAAATTCGGTATCATCTGATGACTAAGGTGCTCAGGATACCTCAGGGATTCCCTAATTCTATCAAAGATCTCCTCTTCCTTTCCATCATGCTCTTCATGAGGGTTGCCAGGGGTAAATTTGTTCCTATGTACAGAAGAGTTCTCAGGCATCCTTGATGAAATGATCCCAATTTTGATACTCCGGTTCAAGCTATTATTTGAGTCCAAATTCATTTTTATCCCTATATCAGTTCTCTTGTTGGTTGATGTTTTGTTGTTGCCAGTAAGAACTTGCCACAAATGTCTACCCTGATTTGTAGGGTTGGCTTTAATCAGGTAATCCGTAGTAAGGACATCTAAAATGAGATAAAATGACCATTTTATAGATAATGCTGAATATTTTGCATGACTGCTACTAAAAGGCACAAAGGGGTCTATACTACAACACAACTTAACAGGTATTGATTTTCTAACTCTTGTTTTTTACTGCTAAGAAATAACGGAAAAAATAATTTTTTTTCATTTTTATTTTGAAGTAGAAGAGCTGGTGTGTTGCCAGATGTGTGTGAGGTGAAGATGAGAAGAGTGGTGAGCAGAACAGGCAGACTTGCTGAAATATACAGTGAAGAGGAGCAGTGGGCGAGAAAGAGGTCTGCCATTCTGGTGCGGATCAGCTCCTTGACTGTGATCAAACGCAGCCCAGAGCAGTCAGAGCTCACCTAAATCTGAGGGCTCTACAAACAAGCCATAAAAGATTTTCCAATGCCAATCCAGGTTGAATAGGAAGCAGTAAAACTTAATTAACATAGTTTTTATAAAATCATAAATATTTGTAAAAATATTCATTTAACTGTAGATGTCGCTTTCAACCAGGAGCATTTTAAAAATCTTATTTTTTATGTATACAAGTACTGGGGCACAGACCAGAGCTACAGGGATAAGAGGAGTCACCAGAGCAGAGTGGGGAGCAGAACACACAGATCTACTGAAGTGCAATGCTGATTGCAGTGGACAAAAAAGGAGAGGTCTGCCATGCCATGTGGGACACCTCTCTAGCCGGCAATCAAACTTGTGCTGCAGTGGCTGTGGACAGCTTCACCGTGCTGCACCTTGAACCCCTGCACCACCAGAAGGGCATCCACGTGGAGCATTTATCCTAACATATATCCTGCGTACTTTCACTCTTATAATGACTCTATGAAACTTTGGCTGGGACTTTCTGAATAATCAAAGATGTCATAGTTTTCCAGGAAAACCTATTGGTTCAAAGTGACAGGGGTCATTATCTAGTCACTTTAAGAAACAGTACTGCTTAAAGACAAGATACTACATGTACATTTCCTTAGCTTTTGTTTCTCCTTCGGCACAGGTCACAGTCACCTGCAGATGTTGTCAAAGGCATAGACTTCGCTCCATGGCAGGAACAGACCTTTCTGTCAATTGCTAATGAAAAATCACATCACATGCTGTTCTGAGTCATAACAAATGTGACAAGTTCTGCCTCATCATTTTGTCCAATTTTCCTCTGATTTAAAGAAAAACATTCTGCAATCCAGCATGTGTCCATCATGGTTAAAGGTTTTCTACATTTTTCTCTAATCAACAAAGACATATTTTCACTGCACTCCTTGGTACCTGTGATTCTATTTTATTCATAGCATCTCAAGTTCTGTCTAGTAAATTAGTTTTAGCTATATCATGCTTTCATTGATTCTTTTGAGTTCTATCCAACAGAAGGTGAAACTGCACTATTCAATCTCCTCTCTCAAGGAATGAGTACAAACCTGAAACGTGTGTTTTCAATGGCTTTAGAAATCACAACCTCAGGTTTCCACTACCATTTCAAAGTCCATCCCTTCCTACACTGAACAATTTCTGGGAACTCCTCAGCTCACATTTTCGCCTGTGGGCAAGTTACAAGGCTTGCCCCGGAAACACTATTTATGTTCTAAATAACTCTTCGGTCAACTCCCCTCTATCAGTTTTGAGTTAGTCACCTGGTGAATTAAATTTTCAATAGCAACACATAACCTGGAACACAGACTGCAGAGAGAACGCCAGACACTACGTACCAATGCAAACTGTTCATCCACCTAAGCTCTACGAGAAAAGACGTCATCTCCATAATGATGCCTTCAGAGAACACACTCCCAATAACATCCTCTTCTTTTTGTCTCTCATCTTGGTGAAACATTCTCTGTGCTTTATCTCCACATTTAATACAAGTATTTGTTACATTTTCCTTTCTCACAAAATATAATGTCAATAAAGCAGAGGCTGTTTCTATGATTATGGTTATTCCCTCTCAGAAAACTTACCACTGTCTAAAAGTCCCCATGAACAAATTGAAAGCATAAACTCCTGAACAAGTATCTGAAAGGAAATAGATGTGAGAATAAATTAATAGAGAGAACACAGAAAATGTGCTAATGCAGAATAATATCCTGCATTATCAGGGACTGCATATTGGCTAAGACTGAAAATATAGACAACCATTAAAAGAGCAGGAAGAAATCTACAAGACAGCAGTATTTGGGAAATAAATAATGAATCACTTTGATACAGGCTGACAAACTGTCCTAGGTTTGGTCACTGGAAAAGTAACTCAGTGTGGCCAATAACACTATCCATACACCCAGTCTCCTGCAGCCTCCTGCAAGCACTGACTGACCTGAGAGCATTTGGTATGGGGGTTCTTCCACAGTCCAGGGCTGTGCTCCCTGCTCCAACCTCATGCTCACCTCTGGACCTTTAACACAGTGCCCTGTAAAGAGAAGTAGTGTTGGTCTTCAATCGGTTATTTAAACTTTAGTCTTTGAAAACTAACAACTGCTGTGGTAAGAGCGGTACACAGAGGCCAATATTAACCTCTCAGAAAGGATGAACACACACAATCTACTCTGCCTGCCATGTTCAATCTCACCAGCTCTCAAATTCATAAGCAGTTGCACACTTACCAGTGTACAGAGGGCGCCTACCCTCAAGCATTACATCGGGGGTTCCTCACCTAGTGACACCAGGTTACTGTAGGTCTCCAGCATCACATCCCGGAACAGCATCCTCTGAGCATCATTCAGGTCCTGCCACTCCTCCCAGGTGAAGTTCACAGCCACGTCCTCAAATGACACCATCCCCTATGAAGGAACATGTGTTCTCATTTCAGGCCATCAGCTTCGGTCAGACAGCAGAAATTTGGGTAATGAATGTAAACGCTCCTCCTCTTGTGGGTGATTGATCTTGTACAGGATGCACCATCTTTTTATTCTACTTGTGTTACGAACAGAACTATCAGTAGAATGGCCTTACCTCTAGATTAACCCTTCATTCTTAAAAGTATTTTTATAGCTTACTTAATAAATTTGGAACTGTCCTAACGCTAAGAATAAAAGGATGGGTAGCCTCCCTGCATATGGAAGTAGTTGGTTTACAGCACTGTGAAGCAATCTGCAGCCACTGCATCACAAGTTCAATCTTCAGGCAGGGAGGTGGCACATATGGTGGCACATAGCAGACCTCTCCTGTCTCGACCACTGCTCCCCTCAGCAGTGTATTCCAGTAGATCTACCTGTTTTGCTCCCCACTCTGTCTCTGGTAAATCCTCTCAACCCTCAAACCCCAGACTGTAACCCAATTCTTATATATAAATAAATCTTTAAAAAACAAACAAATTGGGCCTCCCTGGTGGCGCAGTGGGTTAAGCAACACACTATGAAGCAAACTGCAGCCATTGCAGCACGAGTTCTATCCCTGCCTCGCCCGCTGCTGCCCTCGGCAGTGTGTTTCAGTCAGTCTGCCTGTTCTGCTTCCCACTCTGTCTGGTCAATCCTCTTACCTCTTCGACTCTGGCCTGTACCCTAACTCTTGTATGCATAAATAAATAAATCTTTAAAAAAAATAAAGCTTTAAAAAAACAAAACTTGATTTTAATCTTCAAACACAGGCCATAAAACTATCCTGAATCTGCACACTCATCTCCCCAAATAGCTTAGACAACCTAAGCAGACAGTCCCTTCTTTCTAACTTTTTCTCCTTGTTCTCCTGCCCCAATAATTGACTCTCCAAAATCATTTAATCAATAAAAAGGGCACGTTTTGCCTTCTTGGCAGATCCTGCCTTAACAGCCTGCTCCAGGACTCCTATTTCTCTGACACTGCGCGGCTGCCTGACGCAGCAGGGCAGCTGAACATTAGAAAGGAAGAACAAGGTCCCCTTGGTGGCACAGGGGTTAAGTCTCAGCTCTATCTTGCTACCTCCAGTCATTTTGTACTGAGTCTGATCACGAGTCAGGGCACTGACACACAGGGTGCACCAGACCTCTCCTGTCTCACCCACTGCTCCTCTCAGCAGCATATTTCAGTAGATCTGCCTCCCCACTCTATCTCTGGTGAATCCGCTCACACACACAACCCCTGCGGTTCTAGACTACACCCCAGTTCTTCATGCATAATTAAGTAATTCTTTTTTTAAAAGAGAAAAAACAAAACAAAGAAATGTACAAAACTGTTAACAACCTGGTGGAAAAAATGAGTGAAGAATGATGATCACCAGTATTCTTTTATAAAATTCCACTCTCTTAAACTATATTTAAAATTTATTAAATTAATAAAAATACAAATCTGTATAAACTAAAAGATTTGAAAATGGGTGAAGTTTTCAAAGACTCATTTTGGGGACACAGTGTCCAAAGACTGCTGTGCTGTTGGCTATCTTCAAAATATTCCTGGGGTGAAATGAGTTCTTACCATCTCCTCTATTCCTACACATGTACAATCAAGCATGAACTATTGTCAACTAGACCACCACACTTTCTTCCAGAGAATCCCCGATTTGAACTTGTTGGTTTGGCAACCAACAAACCAGAACCTGGGCAGACACACAGACCAGGAGTGACAATATCGACCTCCTGAGGGTTCTCAGGACAGGACCACATTGCCTTCTCAACGTTCCCTTCTCAACATGATGAATTATGCAAACTACACAGGATAGGAACTAAATCCCAATTATAAAAATTCTAAAAGCAAAGTGCTATTTACTTTGATATCTTCATAAAGAGGAGACAGATACTTTAGGGGAGGAGACTTCATGAAAAGATTGCGGAGAAAGTCGTGGACAGGCAGTGAGGTGTGGGACAGTATCAACAATATAACATACAATTAGGGTTGGGTGTATCATGTGAATACTTGAAAATGCAAAAATACCAAAAATTTTCCAACTCTCTGACTACTTTAATCCATTGATCCTGTGCTAGGCAGAAGCAACAACTAGCTTTGTCCACAAAAAGGTTCATGTTGGCCCCGGCTCCCAGGGGGTATAGAAGAAAAACATAACAGGATCCAGAATCCCTACGAGATGTGGTTGACAATGACCAACCAAGTTATAATTCAGAATCGCTATCATGTAAGCAAAAAGGAAAATGTTAGTCACACTCAAGAAAAAAGCAAACAAACAACAACAGAGAAGTCACGAACAGCTAAAGCCAAGGGATCTGTGATTCTCTGTACCACACAGGAGTCAAACCACCAAATATGATGACGTCCATAAAGGGAAATATGAAAACAACGTGCTGAGGGGAGCTACTGGGAGAGAAAAGGAACCTAGAGAAACAACCAAATGGAAATGGAAGAGTATAAACTAAAATATCAAAATACAAAATTGACTGGTGGGCTATACATTGGATTTAATAAGACAAAAAGTCACTGAAGTTGATGGTAAACAACTTTACGAAAAAGCAAAGATGAAGGAGAATGTAAAGACGCTCAGAAATACTCTAAGGAACAGTGTCCCACACGTGTAACTGGAGTTCCAGAAGGAAAGGGAGAGAAGGCACACACTATGTGTATTTTCAGACACAACGGCTAAAACTTCTGCTAATTTATAGACATAACTGACCAGTCTAATAAACAGAGTAACCTACAATCAAGTCCGAGTAAAGACAACGAGCACTACACAACAGGCACTACACAAAGAGCACTGTTCAAAGAAAAGGTCTTGCAAGCAGCCAGAGAGAAGAGGACAGCAAATGATGCAGCCACATATGGACGATGGACGACTTCTCATCAGAAGGGGAAAGTATCTTTAAAGTTCTGAAACATCCTTAGTATCTCCATCTTAAATTTGTGACAGTACACTAAAAGGAAAGGAAGGACGAGACATTTCAGAAACAAGTGCAGCATCAGGAGTAATAGCAGACGCAGCTACCGTGCGAGAGGATGTTCTACAGCTAAAGGAAAGGACACCAGGTGGCTATTTGGATCCAAGGAAAAGAATCAAGCTCATTGGAAATGGTACCGACATTGATAATTATACAAAAGACTATAAATTTTTGTTCTAATTCTTTTTTAAAGACTTATTTATGCACACAAAAACTGGGGTATAAGCCAGAGGTCCAGGGGTTGAGAGGAGTCACCAGAGACAGAGTGGGGAGCAGGACAGGTGGATCTACTGAAGTACACTGATGAGGGGAGCAGCAGGTGACACAGGAGAGGTTTGCTGAGCCCTGTGGGTCAGTTCCCTGGTGAGGGATCAAACTTGTGCTGCAGTGGCTGCTGATAGCTTCAAAGAGCTGTACCTTCTTAACCCCTTGTGCCACCAGGGATGCCCCTTTTTCTCTTAATTCTTTAAAAATACATGTTGAGGGCCTTGCTGGTGGTGCAGCAGGTTGCACGCCTGTGAAGCATCTGCAACACAGCAACATGAGTTTGATAACTGGCCAGGGAGGGGACACACATGGCACAGCAGACCTCTCCTCACATGCTGCTCCCCTCAGCACTGTACTTCTATAGCCTGTTCTGCTCCCCACTCTGTCTATGATGAATTCTCTCACATCGCGTGCCTCTAGTCTGTACCTCAGTCTTATATGTATAAATAAATAAACCTTTAAAAAAATACATGTTGATTAGAGAAAAAAAAA
>JAGFMF010012164.1:0-11256 GCA_019455555.1 Galemys pyrenaicus | reverse complement strand
TTCTGTAGACGCACATTCTGGATTCATATGGGCCACCCCATTATCAGGTGACGCCGTTCACCACGTGATTTCAAATTTACTTTCCTGTTTTTCTTCACGGGAGTTCCTAAATCAATCAACACTGACAATGGCCCTTCATATACTTCTTCTTGCCTTAAAAAATGTTCCCAAGACTGGAATATTACTCACAGCCCGGTACTCCTTAAGCCATCATTGAACGAGCACATCTAACACTCAAACAATAGGTTAAAAAACTAAAAAGGCAGAGAGATCCCCCTGCCGAACAACTTGCTCAAGCACTTATTACTACGACTTCCTTCAATTTCCAAATGATGCCGACTGTTCTGCAGCTGAAAACCATTGGCATTCAGAAGCAGCCGTAGCAAGGCAGCCAGGATGGCGGCAAGGGGAGACGACAAGTCAATGGAGAAAGGGAGAGGCGCCCATCTGGAGAGGAGGGCTCGCTGCGGTCTCTTCAGGTCCTGACTGAAGAACAGTGGTCGCCATCCCAGTTGATGAAGCCTCGCTATGGCCAAGAGGGGGACACCCGACGTCAGCCGCCGACCCGGGAGACGAACAACTTGAGCCTGAGAGCAGGGACCGACCTCACTCCAAACACCAGGGCAGCAGGTCCTCCGGCCTAGGACAGCTGAAGGAGCTGCACAGCAAGCTGAGAATCGGGTCGTGCATTCAGGAACCTCTCAAAATTCTGGAACTCTGTTCTTAGCCAAGATGGCCGTTGTTGAGAAAATAGATGCAGAACATTTTTATTGGACATATGTCCCTAGGTCTCTGCCATTGCAGACAGTGAGCTGGGAGGATGAGCCCCACTTATTTGTTTTTTTTTTTTAAGATTTGTTTATGCATACAAGCACTGGGGTACAGGCCAGAGTGTGGGGGGGTGAGAGGATTCATCACAGAAAGTGGGGAGCAGAACATGCAGATCAACTGAAGTACACTGCTGAGGGGAGCAGCGGGCACAGCAGGAGAGGTCTGCCGCACCATGTGGGTCCCCTCCCTGGCCGCAGCAGGGATCGAACTCGTGCTGCAGTGGCTGCGGTTTGCTTCATAGTGCGTTGCTTAACCCACTGCGCCACCAGGGAAGCCCCAAAGCTCTTCTTAAAACTATATTTAGGGGGACGCTCTGGTGGCACAAGGGGTTAAGTTGCTGCATCATTAAACTATCCACAGCTACTGCAGCACAAATTCGATCCCTGGCCAAGGGGGTGACCCACACGACGCAGCAGATCTCGCCTGCCTCCCTGCTGTTCTCCTCAGCAGCATATTTCAGTCAAAAGGAGTCTCTTGGATTCTTGGTGGAAAAGGCGTAACAGTCACTATTCACAGTTCAGGTGCTAATATCTTTAGAGTAAATACTCTAATACTTCCAGAAGTAATAAATGAATACAGTAAAGTGAATCTACAGAAATCAGTGCACTAAATTTAAGTGTCCCCTCTATAGCCATACAATGTATCAAAAGAAAGGGGAGGAAAGAATACAGTTCCATGGACAATCACACCCAAAGAATAAAATAACTCTATTTCAATACAGTTAAAGAAGGAGCTAAAGGACCTGAACACTAAAAACCATGAAACTCTATTAAAGTAAATAAAAGACAAAAAGAAATAATAAAAATATATCCTGTGCTCCTAGTTTGGAAGAAGGGACATCATAAATGGCCTTATCACCCAGAGCAATTTACAAGTTTAATGCAACATTTACCCAGATCACAAGGCCTTTTTTATAATGAAATACAATTACCAAATTTATATGAGCCTAAGAAAGTCTGAAATAGCTCAAAAATCTTGAGAAAAAAGAAGAAAATGTAAGTATCATAGTTCCTGACTTCAAAACATCTCAAACACCAATCATAACAAAACAGTTTTGTACTGGAACAAAACCAGAAACGCAGGATGGGCCTCCCTGGGGGCGCAGCAGGTCGAGCGCCGCACTGTGGGGCGACCGCTGCACAGCACTGTGAGCTCGACCCCCGGCCAGGGCGGGACCCACAGGGCGCGGCAGCCCTCTCCTGCCTCCCGCTGCTCCCCTCGGCAGTGTGTTTCAGTCCATCCGCCTGTTCTGCTCCCCGCTCTGTCTCTGGTGCATCCTCTCATCTCCCACACCTCTGGCCTGTACCCCTGCTCTAAATGCATAAATAGGGCCTCCCTGGTGGCGCAGTGGGTTGAGCACCGCACTATGAAGCAGACCGCAGCCACCGCAGCACGAGTTCGGTTCCTGCCTCCGGCCAGGGAGGGGACCCACATGGAGTGTGGCAGACCTCTCCTGCCTCCCCGCTGCTGCCCTCAGCAGTGTGTTTCAGTCAGTCTTCATGTTCTGCTCCCCACTCTGTCTCTGGTGAATCCTCTCACCTCCCACGATTCTGGCCTGTACCCCAGTGCTTGTATGCATAAATAAATAAATCTTTAAAAAAAATAAATAAACGCATAAATAATTTAAAAAATATTTACAGGCAAAATACAATAGAAATAGAACTTAAATAATGTGAGCCTCCCTGGTGGTGTAAGGGCTTAAGTCTCAGCACTACGAAGCTATCCACAGTCAAGGCAGCAGTTCAGTTCAGGCCAGGGAGCTGACCACATGGCACAGCAGACCTCTCCTCTCTGACCTGCTGCTCCCCTCAGCAGTGTGTTTTAGTCAATCCTCTTGTTCGGTTCCCCATGCTGTGAATCTTCTCACCCCACACCTTAGGTCCATACCCCAGTTTTGTATGCATAAATTAATAAATCTTTTTTAAAATTAAGGTAAAAAGAAGATAAAGGTTACCAGATGGAAAAGAGTAAAGGGTGGAGAAGATCAGGAGGGAGGCAGACGGGGATGGGCCAGGGTGGTGTGGTAAAGGGGGTGGAGAGGAAGGGTAGGGCAAAACCCGTTAGGAGTATAGGAGAAAACTGACAACTAATTCAGAAGGCCTTTAGTGCTCATATGTCACCACAGATAGAGGAGGCCAAAAATTAGTAACAGGCATAAACAAGCAAACACGAACAGGAAGTTTTAAAATTAAAAAAATATGTATTTCCTCAAGTTCATAGACAGTATTGTCAAATATGGCAGGAAATTTGCAGAAGGCAAAGGCTAGAAAATGTAACTGGATTTGAGAAGAACTTAGGAGATTCGTGAGCTTCACAGAAATGCACTCAGACCACACTAGGTTGAAATGCAAAGGAGCAGTGGAAACAACTGCCAGGAAACAGGACTCTGAACGTTCTCTGGGTAGCTTGGTAATGTTACAGACCACCTGAGAGCCATGCATGGGGAGGTATTTAAGGCCCCCAGTGGACTCAGCGTCACACATCCCAAGACTTAGCCTCATATGAAAGGGCCTCCGTAGTTGTCTGGGACACACTACATTTTTTAGCAACTGCACAGGAAGCTTAAAAATTAAGTTGCCCTTTGAAATGACCAAGGGCTCCTTAACCCCATTCTGCACTCAGGTCCTCACGCACCATTCCTCTCCCTCCCCTTCGCCCACACCTGATAGGCAGCCATGGCCAGTGTACAAATCAGACAGAGTGTATTTCCAGAGGGGAGAAGAGCCACTGTGCACAGCACCATCTACGTCAACAGAGACCCACATTCAGACTCTGCTCTGTGGGGCTCAGGCCCATGACATGCAGCACAGTGTCCCCAGGAATCTGTTCCTATCAGCGATCATGTGTCTGTCTGACATGATATCATGTTAGAGCCCAATCTGCACTCATGTTGGATACGTGAATCGCATGTATTTGCATGACACCTTGGTCTTACTGATGTCTGTTTCCTTGAAGAAAACTTACACGTTTCTACATTTGCATTTCAGTTTGTGAACTCTCACAAAGTATATGAAGTGAGTGTACAACCAATTAAAGAAAGAGGAATCACTCACCTGAGATTTGTCCATTGTCCGCTCCTCTCACAAGGGCGTATGCACTCTGGGGTGGCACTGGGACAGGTGGTGGAGTCCAGCAGGTGAGGACTGACGTAGCTCGCACCTAGATCCAGTTGTCTCCTGTCCAGGGCACTCCAACCCTGCTGGGAAAGGCCAGGGTCACTCGTGTGACAGCCGTGTTTACACTCTGAGAAAAGGCAGGAAAGGACACACAAGTCCGCTGCTGGTAGAACTGAGGTTTACTATTCACCATAAATTGCTAAAAACTGATATTGCCTGCTAACTGATTAACTAATAGCTCATGCAAATAAGTAAAGAAAAAATTACAGGGCCTCCCTGGTGGCACAGTGGGTTAAACAACGCACTATGAAGCAAAACGCAGCCACTGTAACACAAGTTCATCCCCGCTGCCTGCTGGGGAGGTGCACATAGTGGAGCAGACCTCTCCTGCCTTGCCCACTGCTCCCCTCAGCAGTGTGTTTCAGTCCATCTGCCTGTTCTGTTCCCCACTCTGTCTCTGGTGAATGCCCTCACCCCTGGTACCTCTGGTCTGTACCCCAGTTCTTGTATGCATAAATAATATAAACCTTTTAAATAAAATTTCAAAAGTGATTAATCACTTTAAAAAAATTCTAGACGTAGTTTCAAAGGAAATGATCACCTAATGTACTTTTTTGGTTGTCTTACCAAAATGCTTCCTCCCAAAAATGCTTCCAAGACCCTGCTTCCCCAGTTCAACCCTTGAACACCCCCCTTTGACAATGACCTGGGTTGCCCTCGGATGCCTGGCCAAAGGGAACCAGTGCGTTTGCGCATAGCATGGAAGTCCTTTTCCGGGAGGCTTGCCTTGTGGGACACTGTCACCCTGGGAAGCATGTGTCTGGGGCAGCCTATCTGGACACATGCTGAGCGAGAGCCACAATAAAACACCAAAATGGAAGTGAAATTCTTACCCAACCAGCCTCAGTTCCGGCACCAGATGCCGCAGCCTCCTGTGTCGTTCTGGCAACAGCAGTATAACTGACCAGGGGAAATCCCAAAATGCAGAACCACCCAACTTCAGTTATAAAATGATTGGGCATGGGCCCTTCCTGGTGGTGCAATGGGTTAAGCAACCCACTCTGAGGCGAACCGCAGCCACTAAAGGATAAATTCCATCCTAGCTGCCGGCCAGGAAGGAGACCCACAGGGCGCTGCAGACCTCTCCTGTCTCGCCCCCTGCTCCCCTCAGCAGTGTTTCAATTAATCTGCCTGTTCTGTTCCCCACATTCTCTCTGGTAGATCCACTCACCACCACACCTCTGGCCTGTACCCACATTCTTGTGTGCATAAATAAATCTTTAAAAAAAAAAGTCGGGCGTGTTTTCTGAAAGGCAGATAATCTGGGTAGCCCTTTGCACAGAAAGTGCTCAGTGTCCATGTAAACCCACACTCCATGCTTCCAACACATCACGTGTGTGAGAAGTTTTTAAATCCCACGACAAAAGCAACCAACAGGACATCACCATCGCATTTTGAACTCCTGAAAACATGTAGGGAGTCAGTCAGGGACTCACCTGTGTTCGGGCCTGGTCCCCCAGCACCCGAATCCATCCTGGCCTCACCCGCCCACCCTCCACGCCCCACCCCACCCGGGCCTCACATCTCTTGGGTGCCTGTTCCAGGGCCACATGGTGCCTCCCCTACACCCGCCCGCGAGTCCTCCCAGCTCCGCTCTCTCCCGTCCTCGGTGCCGGCTCCTCCTCCTCCCCACGCCGCCCTCGGGTCCTCCCGGCTCCGCTCTCTCAGTGTTCAGCGCCAGCTCCCCCTCCTCCCCTACACCCGCCCTCGGGTCCTCCCGGCTCCGCTCTCTCCCGTCCTCTCCCGTCCTCGGTGCCGGCTCCTCCTCCTCCCCACGCCGCCCTCGGGTCCTCCCGGCTCCGCTCTCTCCCGTCCTCGGCGCCGGCTCCTCCCCTCCAACTCCGCCCTCAGCCCCCCACACCCCGCCGCGTCACCCCAACCCTCCACTCACAACTCGCGGGGCGCAGCAGCGAGAGCGGAGGTTCCGGCACCACCCGGAAAGAGGCCGAGGGGCGGGGCCGCGCCTGCGCAGACGAACCCAGAAGCTCCCTCCAGAGCCCTTGGCGGGAACCGCTTGGGCTCGGGACTACATTTCCCACAATCCTGTGCGCTCCCTCTGTGGCCGTCTGGTCGCGGGTCTTTTCCGACTTTGGGCCCTGGCGGGTAGGTGGGTGCACCGAGCGTGGACGGAGACCCTGGGACTGTTCAGAGCGCAGAAACTGAGTCATGGTGAAACAGTCTGGGCTTCACATTTGTGCAGTTCCTCTCTCTGATGTTGAGTGAGCATGAAAACGTCTCTCTGATGTTGTCTGGCTTGAGCATGAAAAGAAGTCTAGATTGAGCGACGTCTCAACATGGCAGCAAATGGACGCTGGGAGCATATTCCCCATAAAAACACCAGCCAGGGGCGCAGTGGGTTTGTAACAGGGTGGTCCCAGGAAAGGGGGAAGTTCCAAAAATCCTGGTTCCGCCCTAAGTGGGTGGAGCTGAGGAGGAGAAAAAGATTTCTGAAGAGAAGAGAAGGAAGAAAGGAAGATGGAGAACAGCAAGGAGACCTGGAGGAGGCACGTGGAGCAGAGGGACATGTGAAGAAGCTGCGCTTGCTTTTTGGTCTTGGACTGGTTGGAACAGATGTGGGTGAGAGACCCGTGGGGAGGTTAGCAATGGCAGCTTTCATCTTGATTTTGATTTTGCTCTTTTCCTCCCAGATTTGTCTGACTCTTTCTGACCCTTTTCTATGGGTCTCTACTGAAAGGTCTTTGGACTTGTGGCAACTTTTGGGCCTTGCTTTGGGCCAATCCTATTTGGCTGGACTTTTACTCTCAAGGAGATGGGTAACTTAACTTAGTAACTATATTCTTTGTTCTTTCTTTATTGTACCCTAGTTGTATTAAAGTTCCTTTCCATTAAAGGTTTTGTGTGTTTGTCTTAATGCGGCGGATGGCAGAACCCATTCAAAGAGGGCAGGCTTGGGGGTTCTGGGTGCTCCTCTCCCTGCCCTGTAACAGGTTAAGCAACGCACTATGAGGTAAACCGCAGCCACTGCAGCATGAATTCGATCCCTGCCGCCGGCCAGGGAGGGGACCCACAGAGCACAGCAGACCTCTTCTGTCTCCCCGTCCTCCTCTCAGCAGTGGGTGTCAGTCCATGGCTAGAAACCAGCCCCTCCAGGCTTGGCAGCGCAGGGGTGAGGCTAGCGCCATCCTGTGCGCCCACCCCTCCCCCAAAAGCACTCTCATGGCTCCCCTTTCACCGCATTACTGAACCCCCGCCACCAGGAGGCACACTACGTCCTTTCTCTGCACCTTGCTCATCTGGTGACCTGAACCCTCATTTTTAACCCTCATGCACCCCATACCCTGCCATGGTTGCACTTCCTTTTATGCTTTTCTGTAGTTTATGGAGCCATTCCCTGAGGTGTTCATTCATATTCTTTCTGATGCCTTCAAAAAAGAAAGTGCTGGTAAACATTTTCAAAATAAAGAATTTTATCTGTTTTGAAAATGTTTCCTTATCGTTTTCCAAAATTAGAATGACTACTTCAAGCAGTGTAAGTATTCTAAAGTCACAGTTCTCTGCAGAACACAAACTAATTTGATCTCTCACAGCACTGAATGACAGTCCACATGTCACCTCGCTCATGGCAACATGTCATATATACTTTCTAACTTCAAGGCCTTGGATGCAAACATTGCAAATGTACACCAGAAAGTTTTATTTTATGTAAGAACTAGTGCCTCCCTGGTGGCGCAAGTGGCTAAGGCACAGCTCGGTGAAGCTATCCACTGCAGCACTGAGTTTGATCCCCAGCCAGGGAGGGGACCCATATGGCTCAGCAGACCTCTCCCATCTCCCTGCTGCTCCCCTCAGTAGTGTATTTCAGAAGATCTGCCTGTTCTGCTCCCAGCTCTGTCTCTGGTGACTGCTCTACCCTCTCTACCCCCCCCCCACGCCTCTGGACTGTAGCTCAGTTCTTGTATGTATAAAGAAATCTTTTTAAAAAATCCTTAGCTACTGAGGTGATGGTGCACTGGTGTTACAGTGATGGGGAAGACATGGGGATACAATTGATGTCAAATATATGTAAATTTAAAAAAAAATTATATATAAAAAGATATAACATTCAGATTAGATAATAAAAAATAAATAAATAAGCTGAATAGCTCCATAGTACTAATAAATGAAAATACATAAACACCCCAGAACTTTATGAAGTGAAATAGACAGTAAAGGAATGAAATTGGAGCAGGATGACCAGATGCTCCCAAACACACCTTTCCTGATCACGGGAGGTCACCGGTCTCCAGGGCAGCTGGTGGCTGCTGGAGTCCTCGCCACCTGAACGGGGGCAGCAGAGAAGTCTGCAAATAACACCTCCCACACCGCCTCCTGTTGTCTCGTTATAAGCCCATGAGATAACTTTGAAAATACTAACTCTACTTACAACTCCAAACTTGAGTTTTAGAAACTACATAGGGCAATCATTCTTGAACTGATGGTCTAGATGACAGAGCAGAAAAGTCATGAATATTTCTTTTAAAGTTAAGAGTAATCGAGTATATCAGTCCGCACTTTGTTACTTTGTGATCACAAAACAGTAAACATCATTTAAGTCTTCACCTCAGTACACTCTGATGTATTTACATGTATTTACACATGTGATGCTGAACGCCTCAGTCTCCCTGCCAATACAAGGAAACAACTTGAGTGAAGGAAAGCAGTTTCATTTGTCGGCAAACCGAGGAAGGCAGCAGACATTTTAAAACTTCAAAATTATGAGAAAAGAAACGGAGTCAATGACATGAACTGTTCAGATGGCTCACTTGTTCGTCACCCCCATCACGGCTGTGCTTGGCCTAGGCAGTTTCCTCAGGTCAGAAGTTGAGCCTTTACTCTCAAGGAAGGACTCTGAAGAACAGTAGGGTTTGAGAGTGGCGTGGGAAACCGCTGTAAAAGATCATGGAATAGGGGAGAATACGGTCCCTTTCAAAAGTTGTTCAAGGGACTCTACGTGCAAACCAGCCCAGCGTATCTCCATTCTTTTGTGTCATTGCTGCTTAGAGTTGACGTCCCCTGACTGCTGCACAGATGAAGCGTGGGCACCCGTGTCTGCGTGACCTCACCTACTCCTGACAGACATCCTTTTCTACTCAGCATACAGAAGTCTCAGCAGAGCTGAACCAGTGGCAGAAATAAGCTCCTGATATCTAGCAGCTACATTTGGCTTCAACACTAAGTACACTGAACGCTGTTTTCTGCCTGAGGCGTAAAAGGAAAATTAGTGTTGATGTGACTTAAACTAAGTTTGGGCTCTACATGTCTATATGCCATCTCTGGCTAGTCTCTTCCCTTTTTTTAAATTTCATTTTAGATTTTTGTTCCTGGCACATGATAATGTATTACTACTGAGATTCCATCATCTAAAGCTTGGATCTTGGTCTCACTTCCTCTTGCCTTTGTGAAGAGCCTAGAGAAGAACAGTGGCAACTCGGACAGCCCTGAATGGGACTCCAGGACTGTCACCATCAGCATGACCTTTGCAGCCATGTTCAGCCGACAGAACGTCATCATTTTCTGGAATAAAGTTCCAACCACCATCGTTGGGAACAGAGGCTGTGATTTCCCTGTTCTGGACCAGTGGACACTCACGCATTCGGACGCACAATTGGGCTGTTTGGCTTCAACTCCCATTTTTCCCAGCGCAGCACCCTTGGCCCTGAAAGTGCATCTAAAAGGATGGGCCTTTAGGGTCGTGCCCACAGAGCTTCTTGCCAGTTTATCAGCCACTTCTGATCCCCTCAGAGGCTTCTGAGCTCCCGGCAGAACGAGCCGGCACTTCTGGCAACTCTATCACTGCACTACTCTTCACAGCAGTTTACTGGGGGGACAAAATCCACGATCCTTTACATAGTTTAGCCAAATAAAGTATTTGAATTTTAAAATAGGGTAAATTATGTAAGCAGCTTAATATAATTTAATACTTGCTTTATTCTAAATATTAGTTACTTTTGAAATGTTAGAATATGGTAGCAAAAGTGAACTAAGAGCCACATAGCTTTATCTTTGTCAAGAAACATAAATGCATGATGCTTAATGGTCTTTAAAATTTGATTTAAAGGGGAACGGGAAAAAAGATGGCGGCGAGGAGACGTTAGGATCGAAAGCTCTCTGAAGAAGTGGACAACTAGAGACCATACAGCGTGTTCCCGAGAGAGCTGGGTCTTGGAAAATAAATTTGAAGACACTGACAAAGTACTCAGTAAGGAGGAATTCATCGAAGGCAAAGCAAAACAGAGAGAACACCACAAGCCTGATACCCCTTATACCCGCTCCCTTCCCCCCTCCCCCAACCACAAAGCCAGCGCACCTTGAATGGTAGAAAGAACATACAGAAGTACAACCAGTGGAAAAGGATCCAGAACATCGGACCCCGAAACCTGGAAAAACCCGGGATCCACGCCAGGCCACCCATTAGAATCCCAGTGTGAGGTGGATGCCAGCACCTAATCTCCCGTATGCAGATGAGTAGTCTGTGAGAAGGCTTCTGGAGGGTCCAGGGCAGCGGGAAAAGTACCAGACAGGAGTCATCTTACCACGACGGGGAGCCTTAGACCAGGATCTTCAGTCAACCTGGCTGAGTGACATACTACTGTAGCTCGAACACACTGAGACCAGGGGGGGTGATCTCCAGAAAAAGGCCACAATTGTACACCAGGACCCAGCCCGGACATTCTACCCCACAGAACAGGGAGCCCTGAATACGGAGCCTCAGACAAGTCCAGTGAGGCTCTGAATTTTCCAGCTCAAATGCACCAAGTGGAGGGCAGTACCTCCCCAAAGTCAGAACGCTTGCGTACTCCAGGATACACGCTCAGACAGAGGGCCCTCCAAGAATATCCTGAAGAGATGCCAGCAAATACCAGCAAAACATTGTCACAACAAATACAGCAAATTAGAAAACAGACAACCGGAAGAAGGAAAAATATAAATAACCAAGTAAGCCCACAGAGGAAAGTCACACCACAAAAAGAAAACCAGATACAAGAATCCAACAGCAATGATACAGAAGAACTGTTCAGCCTATCAGAAAGAGAATTCAGAATTACCANAATGCAAAACCAGAAAGAGCAACAAAAATTAATTGAGGAAATGAGAACATTAATCAATGAACTGAAGAATGAAAATGAATCACTGAAAAAGAAAGTGGAGAAGCTGCAGGAATACAAGGAAAGCAGTGGAAACAGAATAGACGAAATGGAAGAAAGAATCAGTGCTCTTGAAGACACAGAAATTCAAAGAACCAAAATAG